>JAXCGZ010022983.1:0-15000 GCA_037179515.1 Halocaridina rubra
GCCTTTATATATATATATATATATATATATATATATATATATATATATATATATATATATATATATAATAATAATAATAATAATATCAAAGAATAGCCTCACCGTATTCCCTGCGTGTCGTAAAGGCGACTAAAAGTGGACGGGGCGGGGCGACTAGGAATCCCCCCCTTGTATCAACCTCCTGCGAGACGTCAAAGTAGAGGGGAGAATAACTTCTCCCCAAACTTTCCTTTCTTGATGTCGGCTATCCCCCAATTTAAGGGGGAAACAGCCAAGGTATATGTATGTAATAATAATAGATTTCAACGTATAGTTTGGGGCTCCCATGATCCCATCTTCTGTCTGTTTTTGAATGGGGAATTTATCTTAAAAATTAATACTTATGCCCGATTTCTTAAACAGTGTAAACCTTAGATACCATATTGTTAGTAAGCTAGACACAAATGGATCCCATGTGGGATCCTAGCCATACACAAAACAGCGTCAGATGCGTTTTTGAAATAAATTTGTGTGTCTAGCTAACTAACAATATGGTATCCTAGGTTTACACTGTTTAAGAAATCGTACCTTAGTCTCGTGCACTAAAAATTGCATTAGAAATTGAAAACGCTTCTAAGCATTCCTTTGTATCGAATAGCTTTTTCTCTTTCTTTTCTCAGGTCAAGGTTACAGATGGTGATGTTGATCGACCTTACAACATGGTATTTTCCCTGTCAGGAGAAGGCATCGATGTTGAAAATCCTGAAAACTCTCATTTTGAGATCAACGCATCGACGGGAGATGTATTTGTCAGAAAGGTTTGGTATTTTCGTTGTATAAAGATGCAAATGTGAAAACTTCACCTTGTGTGAACTGGTGAGCAAGGAAAAAACCGGATACATTTTACTGTTGCCCCGCCTTATTTTGCCACATTCATTCAGAAACATCAAAAACCTTACGAAAAATTTTGTATTATACTATTTTTTAGGTAAGGTTAAATTAACATACCTTATTGGATGATTTTCAAGGTCACATCCTTCCAAACATAAGAAACGATGAAAAAATGAGACGGGAGTAATTGTAAAATTTTACTCTTTACTGACCCTCCCCCCCCACAAAAAACAACAACATGCTAGTTGCAGTAACAATCGTAGCTCTCAGACTTGATGTATTATATCATCTGCAGTTACATTTTATTACAACCAGCAATCAGTTGACGTATGCAAGCTTTCATTTCATTGAAACCATAATTTTTTTTATACAGAAGAATTAATTGTAATAGCATTTTTGTATTCTTCTTAGCCTTATTATTTGCATTGACTAAATTGGCTAAATTACAGGTGTACTAATCACCAGTGTACATATAAACAGAAATTTCACATTATTCCTTTGACGTGGCAGACTTCTTTCATATTATATTAATTTTATGTAGAGATGGATTAAGTTGCAGGCTCTACTCACAGTGTATTGACTGATTCTGTTTTACGTCACAGACTCCCTTTTCTAGTAAGGGTTAGGACGGTGCCTCCTAACTCAAAAACCACATTAAGCGAGGACCCCCTGTACTCAGTGTTAACCAACCCCTGTCTTCAAACAGAGGTGTGTTTCACTTCTGCTTTAGTGGCTGATGTAATCAATTAACATCATACCAAAGCTGTATGGATCTTGTATCCAGCATTGTTTGTGATGTACCGGAGGTCGTAAAACTTAGGAATGAACTTACACGAAGTTTCAAACTATGACTAGAACTAGAGGTCATAATTTGAAGCTTTGTTAGAAAACTTCTTTGCAGGAAGTAAGAAAGTCCTTTTTTAGTGTAAGAGTAGTTGATGATTGGAATTCGCTGAGTGAGGAGGTAGTTAATGCTAACCCAATCCATAGTTTTAAGGACAAGTATAAGTATCACCAAGCATAAAAATGGAACCGACCAGGTGACGGGGAGTTACGAGCATGGGGGTCTTTCCCGAAAGCACAATTAAGTAATTAAACTCTGATCGCTGTGTACTGATATGTTAAGAAATAAGTTTTGCAGTTGATTTAGCATGGTTTAGCAAGGGCTACATAGTTTAATTACAGGTTAGCTTACAAACAACCAACTTTGTCATTCATAATATATTTTATGCACTCACCTCTGTGTCTGCTTTTAATGTCATTGCATGCTTTTATGGTTTTTGCCATTTTTGGTCAACTATTCAATGAATATTAAATCATTCAATCATTTGTTTTCTCACACAATACCTTACCAGTTACTTTTGATTATTTATGTATATTTTATTTTTATTTAAAGATTATTTATAGCTGAATGTCGTAAAAGACTGGACCTTTGAGCAAATAATCTGGTAACAAGAAAATTATTTATGAAAATCATTGTTTTGTATGCAAAAGGCCACTTAATAAAGAAATCAATTAATCTTCTGTCATACAAAATGCATCAAAAGAACAAACAAACCAACAAACATATATTTTCATTTGTTGACAATGGCTATTCTTTTACAAAACTAAGAGTACACTTATAAGTAGACCTGTAATTGAACAAATAATTAAGAGGGTAATACATACACTTACAGTAAACAAAAATATAGCTAACAAGTGAACATATTAATAATAATAATAATAATAATAATAATGATGATAATAATAATAATAATAATAATACTAAAATTAATTATGATAATACAGTGATAATAATGATACTAAAGTAGAACACTAGTAAAAAATTTCGTATTAAAATTACCTGAAATAGAGATATGAGGTAGTTGGCCATAGATGTGTAGAAGTGTAGTACAGTAGTATCGTAGTACATTCAAGCAATAACAGTTATACTAACAAGTGAACAGAGATACAGCTTGCATGGAAAAATTAAAAGTAGCTACAGTTAAAAGATATAATAACAATAAGTCTTAATAAAAATGGTAACAGTAATTAATAATAAAGTAGTGATGATAACACTCAATACAGGATCGTTATTATCGGCATCATCACCATATTTGTGCTGCTTACAGTGATCATAATTAGTTCTTAACTTAAACATCAAAGAAGACAATATCAGTTTACATATAGAATAGTTAGTGTTAAGGGAAATAGCAGTAAATCATTAAGTCTGATTAGCATGTGAGAAGTAATTATTTGTCCCAAAGAAGACTATATAGTTTGCCTTTGAAAGCTGCAAAGGAGAATGAATTTGTAAATTGTTCTGGAGTACTGTTCCAGGGTGTTGGCCCTCTAATAGTAATCATCTTTGAACCTACATCTGCATTTACTCTCTAAAATACAGAGCTCACTACTTAGTCTTGTGTTGATTCTCCTTATATCCCTGACTGTTTTGAAATTAAGTAGCTATTAGGATAGTGATGGATCAGAATTTTGTATACTAAAATGTAAATAGCATAGGCAATCTTGTTTTCTGCCCGCAGCCACCCAAGTTTTATGAGAGCTGGTGTGATGTGGTCATATTTTCTTATTCCTCCCTGGGCAACTCGAGCTGCAAATTCTGTATTCTATTATCTAAGTCTTATTGGTAGCTTCCTATACAGCTCTGCAATAATTAATATGACTCAAAGCTAGAGATTCGACAACTGTTATTTGAGTAGTAGGTATACCTCGGCTTAGGTTGTTTCGAGTTAAGTCTTTCTCGATTATACATCGGTTTTCAAAAAAATATATGGAAAAATACAAAAATAAAAATAAAGTTTACGTCATTATAACCAACTTTACGTCTGTCCGCTACAAATATTGGAATCATAATATCACTAGAAAACCATTAAAAGCACATGAAATCATGTTACTGTACAATAAATAAAAACAAAAGCACGTAAAATCACGTTATTGTACAATAAATAAGAATAAAAGCATATAGAAATCTTATTAAAATACGTACAGTAGTTCCAATATCTACCGTTAGGCGTCGTCACTCGTCATAATAATAATAGTAATAATAATAATAATAAGAAGAAGAATGCAGCAGGCATTTGCATTTATCGAAAAGGACTTTCTTTGTTCGAGGATATGGATCCCAATGCTATAAATAAAAACAAAAGCACATAAAATCATGTTATTGTACAATAAATAAGAATAAAAGCATATAAATATCTTATTAAAATACGTACAGTAGTTCCAATATCTACCGTTAGGCGTCGTCACTCGTCATTCCCGCGAAACCGCTATTGTTTTGAATTGATATTATGAAGAAAATTGACAAAAAGCATTAAGAACAAACAGCAAACATATTTTTAATATAATATTGTCAGGGAAATAGCGTGTAAGGGCGCATCAGCTGATACGGAAGTACTTATCTAATTGTGTTTACGGGAAAGAGCCCAAAGCTCGTATCTTCTCGTCCTCACTGCCACCATCAGTGTTGCCAGAATACATAATTGAGAGAAATGATAAATATAAAAAACATACATGTAAGCTGGTAAGTTATTTCAAGTATCTTAAAGATGAAGTACATTTTTATTTAAATTACAGTACTACCATCTTGTAATTAATATATATCTTAAAATGTATCATACATTTGAAAATAAAAACATCCGCTTTATCTGGCAACACTGGCCCCCATGCTAAGCCTGTTGCCAACGGCATAATAGAGTTCATTAATTTGTTTACTGTACATAAATTTCAAAATAAAGATACTACCTGCCCAACGTGTGAACAATGTGAAGAGAGCCTAGAACATTTTCTACTATTTTGTGAAGCATATGCACTAATAAGAACAGAATGTAGGTTTTTAGCGCAACCATATATAGACAAGAAAATTTAAATATTGTAGTGAAAAAGACATCAAAGGAAGTAAAATATTTATAAAAAAAATTGGTAGAAAAAGAAATCAAATAATAAAAACCGCACAAACAATTTAGCAAAGCAAAGCCAAGACTTGGGAGCCGTTGCAAAAGGCATATCCCACCCAACTATGCTACTACTACAGTAAATCTGTATATCTAGGCTAGCCTAGAGACAAGCTTGTTTGATTTAAGTCTTTTTTCGACTTAAGTCGTCTCTCCTGGAACCAATTAACAATGTTAGGTGAGGTATACCTGTAGTCTCAAAATTGCCTTTATACGTGATAAGTACATTAGTCTTCCTGTAAGTTTTTTGCATACTTTATTTATATGGGAATCAAACAACATGTAGTTATGAAAGTAAATTCCTAGATTTTTGACAGATTTGCTAGGTGATGATATTGCTGCAAAAATTAATTAATGTGTTTTCTGGTATTTCCGCTATGTGGTATCTTGAACCAATAAACTTGCATTGTGTTTTACTTTCGTTAAGTAACAGCCCAATTTTTGGAAAGTAGTTTTTAATTTATAATAGTGATTTCTGCTTTTAAGGTTAACTCTGGGAGATTAGTACTATCACCAGTAAGGAGTAGCTGAGTGTTATATACATATTGTAGAACTAAACAGTCAGAAATGAAACAAGATAGATTATTTACGTAAGGGGAGAAGAGGATAGGAACAAGGACTGATTCCTGGTGAAGATCAAATGATACATTTTTCGGAGTAGAGATAATGCTGCTAAGATGGATAGACTGTCTGCGATTAGATAGATACTCTCTAAACCAGGTCAGGTGTATATTAGGTTTGTACATTTATTATTAAGAAGTTCATGGTTTACACTATCAAAGGCATTTGATAAGTTTAATAATACAATCAGAGGTTTTTTCTTATCTATTTCCTTTTTTGATGTCGGCTACCCCCCAATTTAAGGGGGAAACAGCCAAGGTATATGTATGTATGTATATTATTGTAAATGTTACTAGTAACTTTGAGCAGTGCAGTTTCCGTAGGGTTTCAGTCTGGAACCATGCTGGTTAATAGCAAAACAGTTTGTTTGTCTCTAGATATGACTTTAGTTGGCATGCAACAATTTTATCTTATATAATAGAGAAAATGGGTTGGAGGGAAATGGGCTGATAGTTTGTCACATCTTCTCTATCCCCCTTTTTATGAAGAGGTATTACAAGTGATTTTTTCCAAGAAGCAAAAAACCTTCTTGTAACAATGTAGGTGTTTACAATAGTTAAAATATAATATACAATCATAGGTAGAGCATCTTTGATGAATTGAAAGGGTATACCTTCTGAACCATAAGAAGCAGACTTTCTTACGCTCTCTATGGTTAGAATTATGGTACCACAATCAACAGGAATGATCTTGAAGTATTCTCTGATGTTTACATTGGAAGAATAGTCATTTAAGTAACTACTCATGTTCACTGAGTTGATGTTTTCTCGCATTTTCTCATATGTATTTTTCCCAACGTTAGCAAAATAGTTATTAAAGAATTCCGGTTTGTCTTTCAACTTCGTAATATTTTCATAACTTCCTGAGGTAGTCTTTTCATTAGGTATCATGCTTCTTACCACTTTTCATGTTGCCGCTGTATCATGTTCAAGAGTCATTAAATTGTTTTTTGTAAAAGTTTTTTTTACTTCTATCAATAAGGGATCAAACATGTTTCTTTTCTACTTTATAACGGTCACGGAGTCATGTCATATCTATTAATTTTTAGCTCTCTTTGAATTTGATATCTGATTTGCATTGCCTCTTTGATGTCATTAATTAGCCAGGGGGCTGAGGGGCGGGTTATTTTTCTTGGTGCACAATTATCTAGGCATTCATGAAAGGCTTTTGTTGGAATTTCAAACTGTAAATCGACGTTACCTGTGTATAAGATACCGTTAAATACATTTCTGTTGTTGATTAATGCTTCACAAAAAAATATCAGTGGTATAATTTTTTAGGCACCAATTGTTTATGTTTAGCATAGCAATATTGAGCTTGTGATCTGCAATTGGGCAGGGAACTGCGTCTCATTAGGGTATACTTTTCTCTTTATTTGTTATTATCTGATCTATCAGAGTCCTAAGAATCAGGGGATATATGGGTTGGTGTTGTCATTGTTTGTATTAACTTCACAATGTTGATCACCCTTTTCATTTGTTATCTGCATAGATCAAGTCATCATTAAAGTCACCAAGTATGTATACGGATTTATGGCGCACACAGATATTTCTGATTGTTTCTAGCAGATGACTGTATGAACTGGAAGGTGCTTTTGGGTGACGGGAAACACACCCTATAATGAAAGATGAAAGTTTCTGATACTGCACAGTGATCCATATATCTTCGAGCTCTTCAGTTTTTTCTAGACCTGTGTTTATTTCTGATGCACTGAAATAATTTCTAACATAAATACAGACCCCACCCCTTCGGCCATGATCATTACAAAATATTTTAAACTGGGATATTCATATGCTTATTTCAGTTGTAAGAAGAAGCCAAGGTTCACTTACACAGAGGATATCTATGTTGTAGTCATTAGCTTTATTATTCCCTCAAAATGAGAAAGAAGGGAGTGAGTGTTTACATGCGCTACTGGTATATTCTTACCGTGCTTCATCAGGGAGGTATCTGTAGTCATAGTTGTAATTTGTTCTTAGAATTGTCCACGGGTTTTTTCTACTGTGTGATACCTCTGGGAATTCATAGTAATTGTATGTTCTGGGGTTAGTCCATGGATCCTGGTGTCTGTACCTACCGCTGGATGGATAACACTGCATTGAGCATGTGCCATGGTATGATCAGGCCTTCCCAAAGTTTGTGCATAGATGAGAGTCTAAGGTCGTAAGAGCCATCTCTTCAGGAGAAGTCTTGTGCGTGGACGGCGATAATAGAGGTTTGTAATGTGTTTCTTTCTATAGTCTTGCTGATATGGGATATTTTCATAAGCTTTTTGCTCTTTATTCCAGTATGGCTGTAGTTTTGGGATATTTTGCAGATAATCCAGGTTGTGTCTGCTGTTTGCCCTCACGAAATGGCTGGACAATTGTGCCTGTAGGCCATTAAATTCAGTTTGTAAGCCACTTATTAAAATCCTTTCAATATATTTACTGCAAAGGAGACCTAGTGTTGGTTGCGAGAATGCTCCTTTATTTGGATTTATTCAGACAAAATTGTAAAAATACGCTCTAGTGCAACCTGTTCCTAAGAAGGGTGACTGCTTTATTCCTTCAAACTACCGACCTATTGCCCTAACCTCTTCTATTACTAATGTTTTCGAAACTTTGCTCAATGCTCACATCTTGAAACGTCTTTAATCTAACTCACTTTTCTCAGATCACCAGTATGGCTTCCACAAGGCAAGATCCACTGGTGACCTCCTATGCTATCTTACTCATGTATGGTCATCTTCTCTGGGGAACTATGGGGAATTCTTTGTCGTTGCCCTTGATATATCTAAGTCTTTTGACAGTCTGGCACAAGGCTCTGTTGGCCAAACTCCCTGCCTATGGCTTTATTTCTTCTCTCTGTACTCTGATTTCCAGCTTTCTTTCTAACCATTTTCTATATGTAGTTGTTGACTGTGTAACATCTAGCCCATTCCCTGTCACCAATGGTGTTCCACAGGGCTCTGTTCTTTCACGTACTCTCCTCCTTCCCTTCATCATTAACCTTCTACAGTTTGAATCTTTCTCTCTTCTTCACGCTTTTGCCAACTATTTTACCCATCACTTTTGCTCTGCCTTTTCTCCTCAACCTTCATCAGATACTCGTAATCAGTCTCATATCACTCTTTCTTCTACTCTCAATTCCAGTTTGCAGAGGGTAACTGAGTGGGGTACCCAAAACTTTAGTTAAATTTAATGCCTCCAAGACACAGTTTTTGGTTTCTCTTTATCTTCTTTTCCTCCTGATAGCTCTATTGTCTTCGAAACTAACGAAATTTACCCTCTTAATTCTATCAACATATTAGGAATCCATATTGCCTCTAACTTGTCTTGGAGGAATCACATAATCCCAATTTCTAAATCTGCATCCAAAAAATTGGGGTTTTGTTTTGTTTTCGTCATTACTTTAACTCTTTACAGTTACTTAAAATCTGTGAAGGTCTTATCCGTCTCTGCTTAGAATACTGCTCGCATATCTGGGGTACTTCTTCATATACTTATCTCCTTGATAGGGTTGAATCTAAGGCAGTCAGACTCATTAATGATCCTTCTCTTACTTCTAATTTGGATTCTCTTTCTCTTCATCGTAGGGTATCATCCCTTTCTCTTTTCTAACGCTGCTCTGGTAAGTTGGCGAGTTGCATTCCTCCCCCACTTCTGAGGCCACGTAACTCGCCAGGCGGCCTCGTATCACAGTTACTGTGTGGAGATTAGTAGCTCATGGATTGGTCAGTGCAGTGACTGCTTCTTCCCATCTACCTCCAGACTGAAATTCTCTTCCCTCTTCTGTCTTTCCAGATCTTTATAACCTATCTTCCTTCAAAAAGCGGATCTATTGTCATCTTGGGGCCTAATCCTCCATATCTCTAGGTCCTCATTACTTTGACTAGTTTTTCAGTCTGTCCTTTTCCTTTGTGTATCATTACCTCATATCTGCCTTGTCCAAAACCTTTTCCTTTTCCTTCGTCTTAATGTTTTCTAATGCCAGGGCCTTTATTGATGAGAGCAATATTTTTTGCCTATCCCGGTGTCACACTAATAAAAAAAAATTATACTAATTCTTAATGGTAAGGTGCTATTTCACAAAACTTATAGGGCACCTTATATTAGCAAGCACAATCTGGATAGTGTAAAATGAAAATTAGTCTCTTTTGTTGAGAAAAGAAACGTTATGAGCCAGGAATAGTTTTTCGAAAACTCAGCAGAACATTTACAATTGGCTTCTGTATATGCGATCAATGTTTCTTTACCAAAATAAGTACTGAAATGGGACAAAAAACATGCTTCAATATGTTAGCTACGTCAGAATAAAGAATAGATGGAGAAATAAATAGATGAATACATTCTTATCTAGATTATTTGCACTTGATTCAAAGTATCTTTACAGCTGTTCCTCACATATTTCTGACAAAAACTATAAAGACTGCATTTTTGGGATACTTATGCATGGAACCAATGTAGAAAAAGCAGCTTGTGAGAAATATGTCTAAGAAGAGATTAATTATATACAGTATTCTTTTACTCCACCAACCAATTTTCATTAAAATTATGCCCTATTGCATTGCTTCCATGTGACGTAATGTCTGTCTCATTGCAGAAATTGGACAGAGACCGTCCAGGAGGCCGACCGAGATGGGGCTTGACTGTGTTTGCCCAGGATGAGGGTGGTACAGGATTAGTGGGTTACAGTGAAATTTTATTGGACCTCATAGATATTAATGATAACCCTCCTGTCTTCTCAGAGGTAAGATATATATATATATATATATATATATATATATATATATATATATATATATATATATATATATATATATATATATATATATATATATATATATATATATATATATATATATATTATATATATATATATATATATATATATATATATATGTCATTTTTTACCCTGACCAGGATTTGAACCTAGGACTTATAATTGTTAAGTCAAGGCACTACCAACCACACCACAGAAGGTTAAAAGGAATCCAACCTTATAGCTTGTATCTCCTATACTTAGGGATGAACGCATTCTATCTGAATGCCACTATATTCATATTACAGATTCCCCAACCTCACTCGTGGCTTCATTTTCACATTTAATTCAACTCCCAATCTCATTCGGGCCCAACAATAACCAAATAAGTGCATTACATATGTGCAAACATGAATCGTTTTTTACCCCGACCGGGACTTGAACCTAGGACTTATAATTACTAAGTCAAGGCGCTACCAACTACAGTGTTCCCCCCCATACTGCGGTAGTTCGGTTCCGGGACCCGGCGCGAACCAGGAAATCCGCGGAGTAGGATCAGCCTATATGTACATAGATATTTTAATATATTTTTACGCTTACACTGTATAAACCCTCCCTGTACTGTTAAAAAAACACCCTTTGCATTATAAATAACAGCAAGCAACGTAATTTTTTATGAAAGTGATAGGAAAACTTACCTTGAATGAGGTGATGATGACTTGACATACATAGGTACAGTATTTTACGATCATTTTTACGTTTACGTAAAATAGCGGCCGACATCCACAAACTTTTTTCCTTCTTTCAACATATCTAAGAGATTCACTTTATCTACAATGGTTAACATTTTCCTTTGCTGCTTAGGCTCACTACAAGAAGCCTTAGAAGATGAAGGATGCTTGGGAGGCATTGCAAAGGTTAAAATATGCGAGTAAAAAAATCACAAGCAAAACATAATAATAATAAGCACAACGTGAATGGCGCACACGAGTGAGGCGAGACAATGGAAGATGGTGGAAGCCTTTGTCCGAAACGCTGATAGCGGTATCATATTTTACATGTTGCAATACTGATAGTATTTATGTTTTTTACTATTTTTGACTCTATTATTCTTAGGCTAAGAAATACGTTTTTTTTATCAATAAAATCATGAAACTACTGGAAATATAAATATATATGCTAGCTCACATAGCTGCGACTCCAATACATTGTACGCTATCGAACACAAGCAAAGCGTTTAATAAGCACAACGTGAATGGCGCACACGTGAGTTAGACTGAACGAGTCTTTGTCTGAAACGCTGATAGCGGTATCGTATTTTACATGTTGCAATACCGTTAGTATTTATGTTTTTACTATTTTTTACTGTTTTATTATTCTTAGGCTAATAAATATGTTTTTTTATCAATAAAATCATGAAACTACTGGAAATATAAATATATATGCTAGCTCACGTAGCTGCGATCCCAATACATTGTACGCTATCGAACACTATTTCGCATGATGCAATAATGTGAGTTATACTGTACGTACGTATATCATTCAGTTATTAGTACAATGTATATTAATTTAAAATTCATTTACTTATTTGATGATTGTATAAAATCTATTGTATTTATTCATTGTAATTTGGACCAAATATTCCTTTTGTAAAGATTATACTGTACTTATCAAAAGAGGTGGTCAATAAACGTATCTATCTATCTATCTAAATTTATGTTTTTTACTATTTTTTACTGTTTTATTATTCGTAGGCTGGGAAATAAATTATTTTTATCAATTAGATAATGAAATCTGTTTCTTTTTTTTCAATAAAAAAATTTAAATCCTGAGAATTTTTTTTTTTTAATATTTTTGCATATACCCATAAAATAAAATAATAATCTATCAAAAGAAAAATGCGATACAGTGAGAATGCGAACCAAGAAACGCGAATAACCGGGGGAACACTGTACACTACAGAAGGTTAAAAGGAATCCAACCTTATAGCATATATCTGCTATACTTAGGGATGAACGCATTCTATCTGAATGCCACTATGTTCATATTACAGATTCCCAACCTCACTCGTGGTTTTATTTTCGCATTTAATTCAACTCCCAATCTCATTCGGGCCCAACAATAACCAAATGAGCACATTACATATGTGAAAACATGAATCATATTTTACCCTGACCGGGACTTGAACCTAGGACTTATAATTACTAAGTCAAGGCTCTACCAACTACACCACAGAAGGTTAAAAGGAATCCAACCTTATAGCTAATATCTGCTATACTTAGGGATGAACGCATTCTAACTGAATGCCACTATGTTCATATTACAGATTCCCCAACCTCACTCATGGCTTCATTTTCGCTTTTAATTCAACTCCCAATCTCATTCGGGCCCAACAATAACCAAATAAGTGCATTACATATGTGCAAACATGAATCGTTTTTTACCCCGACCGGGACTTGAACCTAGGACTTATAATTACTAAGTCAAGGCGCTACCAACTACAGTGTTCCCCCCCATACTGCGGTAGTTCGGTTCCGGGACCCGGCGCGAACCAGGAAATCCGCGGAGTAGGATCAGCCTATATGTACATAGATATTTTAATATATTTTTACGCTTACACTGTATAAACCCTCCCTGTACTGTTAAAAAAACACCCTTTGCATTATAAATAACAGCAAGCAACGTAATTTTTTATGAAAGTGATAGGAAAACTTACCTTGAATGAGGTGATGATGACTTGACATACATAGGTACAGTATTTTACGATCATTTTTACGTTTACGTAAAATAGCGGCCGACATCCACAAACTTTTTTCCTTCTTTCAACATATCTAAGAGATTCACTTTATCTACAATGGTTAACATTTTCCTTTGCTGCTTAGGCTCACTACAAGAAGCCTTAGAAGATGAAGGATGCTTGGGAGGCATTGCAAAGGTTAAAATATGCGAGCAAAAAAATCACAAGCAAAACATATTAATAATAATAAGCACAACGTGAATGGCGCACACGAGTGAGGCGAGACAATGGAAGATGGTGGAAGCCTTTGTCCGAAACGCTGATAGCGGTATCATATTTTACATGTTGCAATACTGATAGTATTTATGTTTTTTACTATTTTTGACTCTATTATTCTTAGGCTAAGAAATACGTTTTTTTTATCAATAAAATCATGAAACTACTGGAAATATAAATATATATGCTAGCTCACATAGCTGCGACTCCAATACATTGTACGCTATCGAACACAAGCAAAGCGTTTAATAAGCACAACGTGAACGGCGCACACGTGAGTTAGACTGAACGAGTCTTTGTCTGAAACGCTGATAGCGGTATCGTATTTTACATGTTGCAATACCGTTAGTATTTATGTTTTTACTATTTTTTACTGTTTTATTATTCTTAGGCTAATAAATTTGTTTTTTTATCAATAAAATCATGAAACTACTGGAAATATAAATATATATGCTAGCTCACGTAGCTGCGACCCCAATACATTGTACGCTATCGAACACTATTTCGCATGATGCAATAATGTGAGTTATACTGTACGTACGTATATCATTCAGTTATTAGTACAATGTATATTAATTTAAAATTCATTTACTTATTTGATGATTGTATAAAATCTATTGTATTTATTCATTGTAATTTGGACCAAATATTCCTTTTGTAAAGATTATACTGTACTTATCAAAAGAGGTGGTCAATAAACGTATCTATCTATCTATCTAAATTTATGTTTTTTACTATTTTTTACTGTTTTATTATTCGTAGGCTGGGAAATAAATTATTTTTATCAATTAGATAATGAAATCTGTTTCTTTTTTTCAATAAAAAAAATTTAAATCCTGAGAATTTTTTTTTTATTTTAATATTTTTGCATATACCCATAAAATAAAATAATAATCTATCAAAAGAAAAATGCGATACAGTGAGAATGCGAACCAAGAAACGCGAATAACCGGGGGAACACTGTACACTACAGAAGGTTAAAAGGAATCCAACCTTATAGCATATATCTGCTATACTTAGGGATGAACGCATTCTATCTGAATGCCACTATGTTCATATTACAGATTCCCAACCTCACTCGTGGTTTTATTTTCGCATTTAATTCAACTCCCAATCTCATTCGGGCGCAACAATAACCAAATAAGCACATTACATATGTGAAAACATGAATCATATTTTACCCTGACCAGGACTTGAACCTAAGACTTATAATTACTAAGTCAAGGCTCTACCAACTACACCACAGAAGGTTAAAAGGAATCCAACCTTATAGCTAATATCTGCTATACTTAGGGATGAACGCATTCTAGCTGAATGCCATTATGTTCATATTACAGATTCCCCAACCTCACTCATGGCTTCATTTTCGCTTTTAATTCAACTCCCAATCTCAATTGGGCCCAACAATAACCAAATAAGCGCATTACATATGTGAAAACATGAATCATTTTTTACCCCGACCGGTACTTGAACCTAGGACTTATAATTACTAAGTTAAGGCACTATCACCTACACCACAGAAGGTAATAAGGAATCCAACCTTATAGCTTATATCTGCTATACTTAGGGATGAACACATTCTATCTGAATGCCACCATGTTCATATTACAGATTCCCCAACCTCACTCTTGGCTTCATTTTCTCCCTTAATTCAACTCCCAATCTCATTTGGGCCCAACAATAACCAAATAAGCACATTACATATGTGAAAACATGAATCATTTTTTATCCTGACCAGGACTTAAACCTAGGACTTATAATTACTAAGTCAAGGCACTACCAACTACACCACAGAAGGTT
>JAXCGZ010022983.1:22500-27500 GCA_037179515.1 Halocaridina rubra
AATTGACTCACAGTGACTGATTTCATGGGGCTCGCAGAAAGTGCTGCTGCCTCGATTTCTTCCCTCTCCTGACGTTGTCGTTCACCTTCAATGTTATCCAAATCCTTGGCAGTCAATTCCTCCGTGTGGGAAGAAAGAAGGGCATCCACATCATCCTCATCAACGTCGGTGAATCCTACATGATGTGCAAGCTGAACGCACTCAAGTCTCGTCTTTGACAGCCGATCATTGAGATAAAAACCGGTGAAAAAGTTCACTAACTGCGGGCAAATCTTCTTCCAGGCTCCATTTAGACAAGACTGTGTTACTTCAGCCCAAGAATCCTTCACAAACCATATGGCGTGCTTGATATTAAATTCTTTCCAGTATTTCTTAACCGCAGTCTTCTTCATGCTAGCTCTGAGATATCGTCGGCCTCAGCTGCTCTCTCAAGGTCGCCCATGCTGACGTCAGTCTTACTGCTGAGATCTTTAAAAGAATGCTTGAGGTAGTGCGATTTCAGCATCTGCACTACCCCCTGGTCCATTGGTTGGAGTAGGGAAGTTGTATTTGGCTGCAGAAATACAACTTTGATATTAGGATGAATATCAGCGATTGACGGAGGATGGGATGGAGCATTAGCTAAAATTAGAAGGATTTTGAAGAGTAAATCATGACTTGCAATAGACTTCCAACTCGTTTGGGAGACGTGTCAAGAAATAATCTTTAAAAATACTCCCAGTCATCCATCCTTTTGGATTTGAATACCAGTGCACTGGAAGTAACTCTTTATATTAACCCTTTAGTGCACGAAGATATTTTGAATGGTAAATCATTACCGGCTTCAGCTTCATGTCGCCCTCAGCGTTAGCACCAATCAGTAGGGTAAAGCGATCTTTTGCTGCCTTATATCCTGAAGCACGTTTTTCCTCTATGGAAATATACGTCCTTTCTGGCATTCGCTTCCAGAATAAAGCAGTTTCGTCCATATTGAAAATCTGCCCGGACATATATCCCCCTTCCTCTATGATGGCCTTTAATTCATCTGGAAACCACTTTGCCGTATCCGTATCAGCTGATGCGCTTTCGCCTTGTAATTTTCAGTTGCGATAACCAAACCTACGTTGAAAATTAGAAAACCAACCAGAGCTAGCTGTAAAGGGTTTCACTTCTTCGCCTTCCACCAGGGATTTCAAATATTCGTAAATCTCACACGCTTTTTCCCTGACGATATTATACGGCTGGTTTGTTTGATGTTTGTTCTTGATATACATCCACGTGCTTAACATTTTTTCCTTTTTCTCCATAATATCCGTTCAAGTATATGAAGATTTAGCCCCAGTTAAACTAACACCAGCTTTGGCACTTTTCTTTATCTTGTCCGCATTATCACGGATAGTGCGCAGCGTGCTTTCTGGGAGATGCATTGCCCGTTTAACGGTGACCGTACTCTCACCACACTCATACCGGGCCAACACTTGAAGTTTGACTTTAAGGCTTATTGCCTTTCTGGCTCTTTTGGGAGTAGAAGCACTTCCACAGTCTTTTCCTGGGCATTTACTAGCCATGGTAGTATACTATAATCTGTAAAATTTAAAAGAACTGAAAACACAAACACAGATATAACAAGAGATATATCCATGTACTTAATGCTTATCCACATACACTTACCATTTTTCCCATTTTCTCCATAATATCTGATCGAGAGTATGAAAACTTCTTACTTACCATTTTTTCCATTTTCCCCATAATATCCGATCGAGAATATGAAGACTTAGCCGCAGTTAAACTAAGCTTTTGTACTTTTATTTATTTTTTCCGCATTTTCATGGATAGTGCGTACGTACATTCACTGAGATGCATTGCCGGTTTAATGGCGAGCGTACTCTCACCACTCTCATAACGGCCCAACCCTTGCAATTTTATTTCAAGAATTATTGCCTTTCTTGCTCTTTTGGGAGTAGCAGCACTTACACAGTCTTTTCCGGGGCATTTACTGGCCATGATAGTACAATATATAATCTTTAAAATATAAAAGAACTGAAAACACAAACCGTAGCATTCACTGAAATGCAATGCCTGTTCAATGGCGACCGTACTCTCACCACTCTCATAATGGCCCAACCCTTGCAATTTTATTTCAAGAATTATTGCCTTTCTCGTCTTTTGGGAGTAGAAGCACTTACACAGTCCTTTCCTGGGCGTTTATTGGCCATGATAGTACAATATATAGTCTTTACAATATAAAAGAACTGAAAACACAAACCACAACACAAACACAGTTAGAACACGAGATATATCCACGCACTATACTGGGTAACGACACACTGAAGCACATGGCAGCATGGCGGGGAAGAGCCTCCGAGGCGGTCGCTTATTTACTATAATAAAAAAGAAAATTAATATTTTAGGCGGGCGTTATTTGCGAAATTTGTATTTTTAAAATTATTTAGGGGTGTTATTCGCGAAATTCAAAATTTTAAAATTTTTTAGGGGCGTTATTCCAATTTCGCGGATTATAAACACGGGTAAAAAAGTATATATATATATATATATATATATATATATATATATATATATATATATATATATATATATATATATATATATATATATATATATATATATATATATACACACACAGTGATCCCTCGCCATATTGCAGTTCACCTATCGCGGATTCACTGTATCATGGTTCTTTTGGGCAATTTTTTTTTCTGGGTATATGCAAAAATATTAAAATTTTAAGAAATAAAATTTTTCAGTATTTTCATTTTATTGAAAAAAAAATTTCATTATTTTACTGATAAAAAAAATTTATTTCCCAGCCTACGAATAATAAAACAGTAAGAAATAGTAAAAAAACATAAACTTGAACATGTAACTCTACACCATAGAAAGTACGATACTGGTATCAGCGTTTCGGAAAACGCAAAGGGTCACACCTACGTGAGCTAGCATATATTAAAATTTCCAGTAGTTTCATGATTTTATTGATAAAAAAAAACGTATTTCTTAGCCTAAGAATAATAAAACAGTAAAAAATAGTAAAAAACATAAATACTAACAGTACTGCACCATGTAAAATACAATACCGGTATCAGCGTTTCGGAATATGAAAAGGGGTGCACCTACGTGAGCTAGTACATATTGAAATTTTCATTTTTTTTATTGATAAAACAAGTATTTCCTAGTCTAAGAGTAATAAAACAGTGAAAAATAGTAAAAAACATAAATTTAAACATATAACTCACAGTATTGCACCATGTGAAATACTGTCCGATAGCGTACAATGTATTGGCGTCTTGGAAAATGCAAAGGCTCGCACCAAAGTGAGATAGTTCATGAAATGCTATTGGATGAAAGGGTGGGAGATGACGAATCACATAATGGTTTTTCTGCATGTTCTGTATCATGGGGTCTGATTGGCTATTTGATTGAAGTTTGGTTCTCCCACCATCTTCCATTGTCTCGCCTCATTCGTTCAGTCTAACTCACGTGTGCGCCGTTCGCATTGTGCTTATTAATACGTTTTGCTTGTGATTTTTTTACTCACGTATTTCAACCTCTGCAATGCCTCCCAAGCATCCTTCATCTTCTCAGGCTTCTGGTAGTGAGCCTAAGCGGCAAAGGAAGATGTTAACCATAACAGATAAGGTGAAACTGTTAGATATGCTGAAAGAAGGAAAAAGGTTCGCGGATGTCGGCCACTATTTTGGCCTCAATAAATCTACTGTTCGCTACATCAAAAAGGACAAGGCAAATATCAGGAAAACAGACTATTTCTTTTAATAAAGCAGCAAAGAGGGCTGTAACATCCCGCAATAAGATAATAGTGCGGATGGAATCTGCTTTGGCCCTGTGGATTCCTGATTGCAGAAAGAAAAACAGCATAGATAGCAATATAATACAAACAAAGGCGAAGAAGTTGTACAAGACATTCACTGCAAACGAACCCGACGACGACAGTGGCGACTGTTGAGAGGAGGAGGGGAGAGAAGAAGATATCGACGACCCACAACCAAGACCCTCCAGCGATTCTCCACCGAGGATACAATCGTTCATTGCTAGCAAGGGATGGTTCTTCAAATTTCAAAAACGCTATGGCCTAGAGAACTTTTCGGTTTATGGCGAAGCTGCCTCTGCAGATACAGCTGCAGCAGAAGATTATGTGAACAACGATTTTAAGAAAATTATTGCCGAAGGGGAATATGCTCCTGAGCAAGTCTTCAACATGGATGAGACTGGGTTATTTAGGAAGAGAATGCCGTCTCGCACTTTTCTCTTCAAGGAAGAAGCTAAAGCCCCGGGATTTAAAGCGCACAAAGATCGCGTTACCCTCATCATGTGCGGAAATGCTGCTGGCTTCATGTTAAAGCCCAGGTTTATCTACAAGTCAAAGAACCCTAGGGCTTTGAAGAATAAAAACAAGAATCTGCTGCCAGTGTATTGGATGCATAACCCTAAGGCCTGGATCACGAAAAGCCTCACATCGGACTGGTTTCGCCAATGCTTTATCCCTCAGGTCAAAATTTATCTTGCGGAAAAAGGCCTTGAATTTAAAGTCCTTCTTTTATGGATAATGCTGGTGGCCACGCAACTAATCTCGAATATAACGGTGTTCAAGTAGAGTTCCTGCCACCGAATACGATGTCACTGATTCAGCCTATGGATCAAGGCGTTATTTGTGTGCTCAAGGCCCTCTACACACGAAATTCCCTGGCGAACCTGGTTGAATCCATGGATTTGGACAAAGAATTCTCAATTAAGACGTACTGGCGTAATTACACGATTGCCACATGCCTTCAAAATATTCAGAATGCAATCAAAGACATGAATCCAGCCACAATCAATGCCAGCTGGAAGCAGTTGTGGCCCGAAGTCATCCACGACTACAAGGGATTTGCTCTTGACGAAGTCCATAACTCGGCAGTTGCGAAAGCTGTGAAGTTGGCTGCATTGCTAGGAGGAGAAGGCTTTAAAGATATGACTCACAAAGATGTGAATGAGCTGATTGACTG
>JAXCGZ010022983.1:35000-81496 GCA_037179515.1 Halocaridina rubra
TATTATTATTATTATTATTATTATATAGAAAATTAGATAAGCACACTAAAAAAAAGTTTGTTTCATTTTTGTATAAAGAGATAATAGAGTACTAACTAAGCAAAGGATACTATATAATAAACTAAGACAGCTAGATAGATAGAAAGACAAATATACAGAGATGAATAAAGGAAGATATAAAAAAGTAAAAGAAGCAAGTTAATGTATAAAGGAAACCACATATCTGAGACTGGAAACAAGGAGTCAACAAAGCAAGAGAGAGAGAGACTACTGTAGAATGGAACGGAAATCGGTTAAGCGGGACACACGCACACATAAACACACGTACTTACAAACATACACACATACACCGTGTGAAAATGCCGATCGTCTACCCCCAACACCATAACCCCCAACAATTCCCTCCACATTCTCTCTCTCTCCAACATTCTATTCTACCCAACCCCCCAAACTCCCTTTGTCCCATCCAACTAGGGAGGGGCACTGTACACAGTTATTAAAGTAACTAAACCAACAGATGTACAAACAATAATGAGCCCTTAATAATAATAATAATAATAATAATAATAATAATAATAATATAATAATAATAATAATAATAATAATCTCCACAATCATCATCAAAGCAAAATTATTGTCGCCAATGATAATAATAATAATAATGATGAGAATATTTGGAATAGAAATCATGAAAGTAATGCAGAGGCATATTAAAACCCAGCAGAGAATTGGATATTCATCACGCATCTTTTATAATCCCTTCACATCTGACAGGTCATTACACTCTCCATCTCTGTTTATCTTTACTTTATGTATTCTATATGCCCAGGCCTGATAAAACTGTTTTATTTTATTATTTTTTGGTAAGTCCTGGTGTCACAATAATTTTTTTTTATATATAAATATGGTGCTCCTACTTCGCGGTTTTTCACCTATCGCGGCTGGTCCCATAACCGAACCCCCATGATAAACGAAGGGTTACTGTGTGTGTGTGTATGTATATATATATATATATATATATATATATATATATATATATATATACATATATATATATATATATATATATATATATATATATATATATATATATATATATATATATATATATATATATATATATATATAGTACATACACACTGTACTCTATTATGCAGTGGGTACCAGTCATACAGTACACTGGGACATGCATGGTGGCCGTGAGCAAGTAACTTGTGCGGTAGAAGAGGAGGAGGATGCAGGAGAACGAGCCTCTATCTGCAAATGTAAACAAAGGTAAAATAAAAATTATAAATAACCAAAGCAAGACTAAAAAACGAAAAAAAAAAATTATTGCAATGCCTAAATCTACCATATGACAGATTAAAAAACTTAATCTACATTCTCTAGAGAGGCGCAGAGTTAGGGGGGATATGATTGAGGTGTATAAATGGTTTAAAGGGATTAACAAGGGTGATATTGATAAAGTTTTAAAAATTCATGATCAAACCAGAACTCGTAATGGGTAATGGATTTAAGCTTGATAAATTTAGGTTCAAAGGGAAATTGGTGAAAATTGGTTTGGTAATACCGTAGAGTAGCTGATGCATGGAACAGGATTCCTAGTTAAAAAAAAAAAATAATAATAATAATAATATATATATATATATATATATATATATATATATATATATATATATATATATATATATATATATATATATATATATATGATGATCTTTTCTTATCGTAATCCTCTTTGTACTCGTGGAAGAAGTGTAAAAAAAAATTTGGGGGGGAGCGTTATTCGCAAAATTAAAATTTTTTTGCAATTATTCTTTGGGGGCGTTATTGCAATTTTGTGTATAAAAAGATCGTGCATAAAAGGAACAAGGTATATATATATATATATATATATATATATATATATATATATATATATATATATATATATATATATATATATATATATATATATATATATATATATATAATATATATATAATATATATATATATATATATATATATATATATATATATATATACACACCTAGTTCGCTTTTTATGCGTGTTTATTATCTGCAAAATTGGAATAACGCCACTAAAAAATAATAGAAAAAAATACGAAATACACGAATAACGCCTATGTAAAAAAATTCGATTTTTTTTTTTTTCGTTTTAGTAAATAATCGACCGCCTTGGAGGCACTTTTCCGCCATGCTGCCATATGCTTCAGTGTCTCTTTACCTAGTATATTGCATGGATATATCGCTTGTTATAACTGTGTTTATGTTAAGGTTTGTATATCGTCAGGAAAAAAGCGTGCGAGGGCGCATCAGCTGATACTCTACACTATTTGCTTGTTAATATAATAACTACAGGTCTTTCTACTTTGCTATGTACTTATAAAAAATGTTTTACTTATCTTATATCTTTGGCATAGTGTGTCTATATACGGTTGTGAAACGTATCTATGCCCATTATCATTGTTTATTATGGAAAATTACTCGTTACATTACGCAATTTTCACATACCAATTAGAACCTATCTTTGAATTTTATCAAGAACTGTATATATATATATATATATATATATATATATATATATATATATATATATATATATATATATATATATATATATATATATATATATATATATATATATATATATATATATATATATATATATATATATATATATATATATATATATATATATATTATATATTATTTTTTTTTTATGTGTGACACCAGGACAGGCAGAAACTGCCCTCATCAATAAAGGCCCGGGCACGAGAAAATTCCAAGACGAAGGAAAAGAAAAAGGTTATGGACAAGGCAGAGATGAGGTAATATCACACAAAGGAAAACGACAGACAGAAAAAAACAGTCAAAGTACAGAGGACCCAGATATATGGAGGACTAGGCTCTGAGATGATGATAGATCTGCTCTTTGAAGGATGAAAGGTCATAAGAATTAGGAAAGTCAGAAGGAGGAAGAGAGTTCCAGAGTCTGGAGGTAGATGGGAAGAAGCAGTCGCTGCACCGACCAATCCGTGAGCTACAAATCTCCACACAGCACCTGTGAGATGAGGCCACTTGGCGAGTGTTACGCGGCCTTGGCAGTGGAGGAGGGATGCAACTCGCCAACTCATCAGAGCAGTGATGGAAGTAGTAGCGATAGAAAAGCGAAAGAGAAGATACCTTATGGCGAAGAAAGACAGAATCCAGGTTAGAAGTAAGAGAAGGATCATTAATGAGTCTGACTGCCTTAGATTCAACCTTATCAAGAAGATAAGTAAAGGAAGACGCACCCCAGATGTGTGAGCAGTATTCTAAGCAGGGACGGATAAGACCTTTGTAAATTTTAAGTAACTGCAAAGAGGAAAAGTAATGACGAAAACGAAACAAAACCCCCAATTATTTGGTTGAAGATTTAGAAATTTGGATTATGTGATTCCTCCAAGACAAGTTAGAGGCTATATGGATTCATAATATGTTGATAGAGTTAAGAGGGTAAATTTCAATAGTTTCGAAGACAACAGGGTTATCAGGAGGAGAAGAAGATAAAGAGATAGCCAGAAACTGTGTCTTGGAGGCATTGAATTTAACTAAATTTTGAGTGCCCCATTCAGATACTCTCTGCAAATCGGAGTTAAGAGTAGAAGAAAGAGTGATACGAGATTTAATTACGAGTAACAGATGAAGGTTGTGAAGAAAAGGCTGAGGAAAAGTGAAGGGTAGAATCATCAGCAAAGGCATGAAGAAGAGAGGAAGATGGGGATTGTAGAAGATCATTGATGAAAAGAAGGAACAGAGCCCTGTGGAACACCACTGGTAACAGAGAAAGCGCTAGATGTCGCACCATCAACATCTACAGATATAGAACGGTCAGTAAGAAAACTGGAAATCAGAGAACAGAAAGAAGGGGTAAAGCTATAGGCAGGGAGTTTGGCCAACAGAGCCTTGTGCCAGACTCTGTCAAAAGCCTTAGAGATATCAAGGGCGACGACAAATGCTTCACCACAGTTCCTCAGGGAAGATGACCTTACATGAGTAAGATAGGACAGGAGATCACCAGTGGATCTTGCCTTGCGGAAGCCGTACTGGTGATCGGAGATAAGCGAGTGAGATTCAAGATGTTTCAAGAAGTGAGAATTGAGCAAATTTTCGAAAACTTTAGCAATAGAGGAGGTTAGAGCAATAGGTCGGTAGTTAGAGGGAATAGAGCGGTCACCCTTCTTAGGAACAGGTTGAACTAGAGCATGCTTCCAAGATGAAGGATAGATAATGGTTGACAGAATGAGGCGAAAAAGATGGCAAAGCACGGGAGCCAGTTCATCTGCAAACACATACACACGCACTTCCGCCCAGGCGACCACATGTATGCTCTCAGTTCTGCATTGTTGCCCCCACTGTGAAGATTGCTCATTGTTTTTTTGTTGTAGATTTTCAGATTTTTTTGCTTTTCACATTAAATTAGCCCTCATTATGGCTCCCAAGAAAGTGAAAAGTGTCAGTGACAGTGACGTTAAAAAGCCTAAATGTATTTCTCTGGCAGTGAAGAAACAAATAATAGCAAAACATGAGAACGGTGTTCGTGTTTCTGATCTCGCCAAGCAGTATGACATTGCGAAATCGACCATATGTTCCATTTTAAAGAATAAAGAGGCATTACAGGCGGCTAGCATGGCTAAAGGAGTGACTATTTTAACAAAGCATAGGTCTCAAGTAATGGCAGAGGTAGAAAAATTATTGTTAACTTGGATAAATGAAAAAAAGCTTGCTGGAGATAGTGTTAGCAAGGCTTTAATATGCGTAAAGGCTCTACAGTTACACCATGCTTTAGTAGCGACAATTCCGAGTGCTAATGGCATTGAATTTGATGAATTCAAAGAAAGTAGAGTATCTTTCTAAATTATATATTTCTTTTCATCCTATTGAAAAGAAAAGAATACAGGTGATTATGTTGGTTTAATTTAATCATTTACTAAGTAATGGTTTCACCATTCCAAGCAAGTGGTGACATCCTCTTGACGTCATCAATATGAATATGATTAGTTAATGTTTTATTGGATTGAAAGTTTAAGTACCGATCTGAAATAAAATATTACTTAAATAAATATTTGTTAATATTATATTAAATTTTACATTAAAATATTATCAATAAACAATCAGTACTTTATATTTACCATGAATTTTGCGAAAATTATATTTCTGGCATTTTCTGTAATATATGAATGACATCTTGGTTCTAAGTATGCTGTTGACGTCACTTTAAATTGTTTACCTAGGGACAAGTTGGAGGAAGATTCGTTTATATTCCTTATTTGGGTAGGAATATTTGTGTATAGCAACTTATTCTTCCTTAAATAACATATATTGCGGTAATATATTCATGTCTGTGAACTATATATGCAAATAAATCAAGTGTAGTGATTGGAAGGGGACTCTCCTTCGAAGGAATAGTCCTCCTCCTCCTCCACCATCCACATGTGCCAAACAATTATCAAGCACAAAGGTAAAGTGCAATACAAATATCATGTTTTATTTCTTAGCACAGCATTAGAATACTGTATTGTATTTTTTTACTGTACTATTTTAAATTCCATTCTATGTTATTGCCTCATATAAACCCATAAAAAAATAAAGAGGGATGCTTCTAGGGCTGGGGAACGGATTACTTGGATTTACATGCATTGCAGTGGGAAAAATTGTGTTCCGTTACGAACATTTAGATTTATGAATGGGGTTAAGCAACAGATTAAGTTCGTAACTGGAGGTTCCATTGTGTCTGTCATATATATATATATATATATATATATATATATATATATATATATATATATATATATATATATATATATATATATATATATATATATATATATATATATATATATATATATATATATATATATTTTTTTTTTTTTTTTTTTTTTTTTTTAAGTGGATAATTTCTCATGTCACAAAGCTTGAGCTGTTCTTGCAAAAACCACATATAATGTAGGATCATTCTCTATTTCATTTACTTCAGACAATATACCATGGAAGTGTCATAGAAAATGGAGCTTCTTGGCAAGAGGTTATGACAATGAAAGCTGAAGATTACGATGATGCAAGTGAAGGTACAAATGCCTTACTATCTTATTCCATAGAGAAAAATGCCTTTGATGAGAAAACTGGGGAACAAATCTTTATGATTGAACGCGAGTCTGGGATCATCAGAACACTTGTGTGCTGCTTGGATAGAGAACAAACTTCTAATTACCGTCTGGAAGTAGTAGCCATGGATGGTGGGGGACTTAGAGGTATGTGGAGTAGTATGATATGTATTGATATATGAATCTTGATTGGTACACAAATTACTTTTTGAAATTCTTGGATACTTCTACGTAGATTTTTGTTCTTGATTTAATTCAGTCCTTTATCAGACTGAATAGAGGATATTATCAACTGAATATTGATTTTAACACTAATCATTGTCATATTGTATTAAATTTTATATTAAGAAAATAGAAATATATATAATAGTAACTGATAATCATGCACAGTTATTCATGTACTTACCTGTGATGAGCAGTTATCATATACTTTCTGAGGCTCCAATCTTTATCATGACCTAGGAGTCTTTGAAAATTCGTACAGCTAACCCTTCATATTTTACTCCTTATCATAATATATTTACTTTCTTTTGTTTTTCTTTTTTTTGCCCTCTACCTTCTCTGCCCTACTGATGTTCTTTAACTACCTGCCTCTTATTATTTGCTTTTGTATTAATTGTTCGATTGTGAGTATTTCATTCAATCTATAATTTTATATGTAATTTTGGGACTTGGACTGCTTTTCCTCATGTTGTATACTGGTGCTGCTATTGAAGGGTTGACATATTCTCTGCACGGTCCCTGTTTGTCTAACCTTTTGTTTTCTTCTCTGCTGGTGGTTTGTGCTGTTGAGGCTCCTGTTGTTAAATTTCTTCTTTAAAGAGCTTTGTTGTTTTTATTTTCCACTCCTGCATTTTCCTCTCTCAGTCTCTTATTATTCGATGGTACTATTCCTGTAGGATGCCATGTTTTGGTGAGTTGTGGCTTTATTGTCCCACCTGCATTTGATAACTGTTCAAGTTTCAGGCTTTCCTGTCTCTAATGGACCTGGTTAGTGTAGCCATATGTCATTCTTGGTGATTGTTATACCATTTCCCCCTTCTATGTCTCATTTGTGGACTTACTATGGCTGCCATCCTTGTTTCCAGGGTTTTTTTTTATGAAACGTGTGGCTTCCCAACACGTTTGATATTGAATTGCATTTTGTTCAGATATAGGTTTAGTAAACCTGCTCATGGTAGGTTTTACATTGCTTGGACAGTTATTTATATAGTTATTTCATTAAATATTAACTTTTTTCCTAATATGCAGTATATGTAGTTTACTCCTACTACACTCATGGAAGCATGCACCTTAAACATTTGATACTGTGATGTTATAGCATTAAATAAAGTTTTAGTAGAGTACAGTAATCTAGGCATGAGATCAGGAAAAGGTAAATACAGATAAAGACATATTTAATACAAGGGTCTTTGAAAATAAGTGGTAATTTGACTAAAGCAAGGTATGGTGAATGTAATTGTTCATGTAAGATGCGGGATATATGCTCAACCCTCAATTTAACAGACTGCTAGGTGGGGCTCTCAGTCAGTTAAATCTGTTCATCTGTTGTTTCTGGAGGGGAATCTTTTTTTCAACAATTACATTATGAAAAGAAAGGATTTATACTTTTAATCAAGCACTATATCAAGCTCAGCATCCAGTGTAGCAACTTAATATACCTATACACTGTCAATATAATAAATTCAACATTTTTCTTCTACGAGTGTATGGGAGAGAGAGACAGGAGAGGAGGGCATTCAAACACCCATATATCACTTACTCTCACTCACACATATTATTATTATTATTATTGTGGTACACATAGGTGCAGGTAGCCCAGGGTGCTTTTCATCACTCTCTCTCTCTTGAAGAAGTGGTACTGGTCCAATGGTGCCATAGCTGAAAAATTCTCAGCTGCTACTCCAGATTTTGTTCATTAAATCCAAAGTCTATTGAGTTGGGGGTTGAGTGTACCTGTATCACTTTAGGAAGGAGCATTTTATAAGGTCTATGATCTTTTTACAGTAATTTATGTCCCTCTCTTGTGGATGTATCATGTAATCACAACTGGACAGTCATCTCCTTCCCCTTAGAATATTATTCCCCTCTACTGAATTTTTCCTTTCAGAGACACTTTTTGTTATGTGTGATTGTTGTATAACTTATTCAATTTAGGGCTTATTTTTCTTAATCCTGCATATTTTGAATGTTGACCTTGACTCATATACATATCAGGCTGAAAAACACAATCAATTACTTTTTGTCTTTCAACGACCCTGCCAGACATCCCTCCCTTGTCATGCTAATTGGTTCTTTATCAGACCATGTTTTACGATTACTGACAATTTTACCCTCCTAATCTGATAACATAAACGTTTTCCAATTTCACAACATTTAGGTTTCGTAGGAATGTTTTTTTGTGGCACTATTAAGGTCATTTTTATTTTTATCCAATGAGTCAGTATTAACTGTCATTTGCAACAAATTAATTACAGTCAAGTTGTTTATCACCAGCATTTGGTCTGTAAATGCTTTATTTCAGAAAGGATTAGCTCAGTCATTTGTCAAAGTGGAGGAAACAAAATATAAGCGATTTCTAATTTGCATAGATTATTTCTTAAATTACATGATTGATTTTTCATACAAAAGGAATACCTACTCTGATTCTGGGGAAATATTGTGAGAGAACTTCATCTCTGATGATTCCTGGGGTGCATTTATGAATAAACTTATTCTAATGCTAAATCTCTTTTTCTCCTTTTTATTGTTTTTCTTCATCATTTCCCTTAGTTTTTCTACCCATATCTCTATGAGCTAATATTATATCCATCTTTCTCAAATTCCTTTCCTTTATACCATTGCCCAATTTTGTATTGTGTTTCCTGTGTCAATATCATTTATGGTCTACTGTATATTACATCTTAATAATTTCAGATTTTATCCCAAAATTTATTTTAGCTTCTACAAATCTGAATTATTCAAAATACTGTATCTATTGTAGGCCTGCTTTTGGACTTTCTTTTTATATCATTATGTACAACGAACATTTATGGTAGTTTTACCTGTAAATCTATAGGTATGCTCTATGTTAATGAGAATGTCTGCTATTTGATCAATTTTTACACTATTTAAATTTTACTATAATTTTTGTGGTATAAACAGTATTTTAAAAATGAATTGCAGTGCTAGATATCATATATCTTTTTGCTGATATTGCACAATAAATAACATAATTTATTCTTTATCTGTCAAGAAAGTAGAATCAATATTAATTTTAGTATCTTTGAAAACTTGACAGCAACTGCAACTGCAAGTATTGTTGTGTTGGACATTAATGACAGACCACCAAGATTTACCCAAAATGAATGGTTTGTTGAAATCGAAGAAACAATTGGATCATCCGTATCTGATCAGGATATCTTGACCGTTTCCGTCCATGATGATGATGCTAACAACACTTTTACATACAAGGTTGTAAACTCTTCAGGCTTCGGAGCAGATAAATTTACAATTATGCCAAACACTGATGGAACGGGGTCACTTAGAGTGATTAAGCCTCTCGACTTTGAAGATCCCAATCAATCTGGGGGTTTCAAATTTCAAATTCAAGTTACTGATTATAATAATTCAAGAACTGGAGATAAAAATCATACAGCCAAAGCATGGGTGGTGATAAAATTAATAGACGTAAATGATAATGAACCTCAGTTCTTTCAGTCAAACACTCAAGTGCAAGTATTTGAAAATACCCCTGCTGGAAGACAGTTGACAAGTATGAGAGCCAGAGATCCCGACAGGAAGGGAAAAAGTAAAGTATATTACATGATAGAAAGATCGTCTGATCAGCACAGAATATTCCACATTGATAGGTCAGGTACTGTAAGCCTACAGCGAACTTTAGATAGAGAAGCCACTCCTTTTCATGTAATCAAGATTTTAGCAGTTGATGATGGTCTTCCTGCAAAAACTGCAACAGCCTCAATAACTATAGTTGTGATGGACATTAATGACTGTGCTCCAGAGTTAGCAGAACAAAGTAATTCGATTATATTAGAGAATCTCCCTCCACAGAAAATTGCAGATATTGCTGCAATTGACAAAGATGATCCTGCAGCACAGCACGGACCACCATTCCACTTCATATTAGATCCCGCAGCGGCTGATAAAATACACTCCTCTTTCAGAATAGAAAATATTCCTGAAGGAGATAATGGGAATGGTGTAGCTCGCATATTTTCTCTTAGAAAATTTGATCGGGAGACTCAAAAAGTTTACCATGTCCCTATAATTATAAAAGATTCTGGTAAACCCTCTTTAACAGGTACCTCAACTTTGACAGTTGTAATAGGAGATATTAATGATAATCTCATGGAACCAGGAACAAAAGAAGTTATGTTTTACAGTTACAGAGGTAGAGCTCACCAAACAAAGGTTGGACAGGTATATGTACATGATCCTGATGACTGGGATCTTGGTGATAAAAAGTTTATGTGGGTTACTCATCCCCATCCTAACTTCATTCTTGATGAAGATAATGGTATGCTTACAATGAGGTATGCCACCAGTGATACTTCCTATAGTGCAAACTTTCTTGTAAATGATCATAGGCATGCTCAGTTTAATGTGAATTCTAGTGTTGATGTGAAAGTTAGAATTGTTTCAGAATTGGCTTTATATAATGCAGGGTCTGTGCGTTTTGAAAATATCACTGATGAGGATTTTGTGAGAAAATGGGATCATAGGACAGAACAACCTCTTTATAGTAAATTACAGAAATTTGGTGAAATTATTGCTAGAATATTTGGGGTAGAATCAAAGAGTGTTGCTATATTTAGTGTGCAGTTAAAGCAGAAGAAACCTCCATTGACTGATGTATTTTTTTCTGTGTATGATTCTAACTATCTCCAGTCCACAAAAATTAATAGTTTTATGTTGAAATATAAAGCTCAGATAGAACATGAAATGCAGTTACCTATTGCTATAATTGGCATTGATGCTTGCCTTCCTGAAAATGTGTCTTGTGATGGATCTTGTACGAGTGAAATTAAAATTTTTGATACACATTACTTGATAGATGCCAACAGAACTGCATATGTAGGTGTAAATGTGCAAATGGTGCCACAATGTGTGTGCAGCGCAAGAAACTTTTCTGCAAAGGAATCTTGCTATCCCAACCCGTGTCACAATGGTGGCCAGTGCAAAGAAAGTAAATATAATGTGCACTGTCAATGCCCTGAGGGGTTCAATGGACCATCATGTCAAATGTTAGAAAGAACTTTTAGAGGTGATGGATTTGCTTGGTTTCCACCTCTTAAATCATGTGAGAGATCCCATTTAAGCGTAGAATTTTTAACCTTAGAACTCCATGGGCTCATCCTTTATAATGGACCTTTTGAACTTCATGATAAAAGTCATCATCTTGTATCTGATTTTATAGCACTTGAACTTAATGCCGGAAGACTGAAACTTCTCATAAATTTTGGATCTGGAACTCTTGAACTTGATGTCAGTACCTCTGAGGCCTTAAATGATGGTAGATGGCACACTGCAGATATCTACTGGGATAGAGAGGTGAGAAAAGTAGTCAAGTAAGTTAACTCCTAACTTATATGCCTAACTTACATTCGTCATTTTAAGGTAGGCAGTTCAAGAATGTATTAAGTGAATTTTATTCTAGTGTGTGTGTGCGAGTTAATACATACGGTGCATATACAGTATCCATGCATAAAAATATTTGTGTGTATGTATGTACATGTGTGAGTAGGAGTTCACTTTTTGAATAATAAGAATTAGGTGAGGCCTGGCATGTGAACCACTGATGTAGTGTCTTCCAGCATGCGAGGCAAAAACTCTTATTACTATAAAATTACTGTCTTAATTTGTTTTAAGTTTATTCATTAACTATTACCCCTCTCAAACATATATATATGTTAATAATCCATGTTAAATGGTATGTCATATATTACATAACTTTTTATTTTACATACACAAGATTGACTCTTCTCAAATAAGGTTCGTTTTTGTCATGCAATGCAAAAATAATAATAATTATAATAATATGTGCAAGAAAGCGATGAAAGTTCTGTCTCAATAATAATAATAATTGGAATTCGCTAAGCGAGGAGGTAGTTAATGCTATCTCAATCCATAGTTTTAAGGACAGGTATGAGAAGTATCACTAAGTATAAAATGGAACCGATCAGGAGACGGGAAGATACAAGCTTTGGGCTCTTTCCCGTAAACACAATTAGGTATTCACAAAACCCTCGATTTAACGGACTCTGGATTTAACAAACAAAATCTGGAGCAGCAGATTTAGCATTTTTCAGTGATGACATCATTGGACAAGAGCCACAGCTTCGAGAGAGAGAGAAACAAAAATACTTTGGCCTACCATCAGCTCTGTATACCACAATAACAATGCAAAAATAATAATAATAATAATTATAATAATATGTGCAAGAAAGCGATGAAAGTTCTTTGTCTCAATAATAATAATATATGTTAGAGAAAGAGGAAGAACAATGAAAAGTGCTTTGTGTGTCAATAATCATAATAATTCTATTTACATGAACCATTTTTCCCCTTATAAGGGGAGTGGGTGAGTCAAGGCAAAATACTCTTGACTCTGGAAAGAGAAAATACAGTGGAATGGATTCCCAGTCCCTTCGTGCCGCCCAATTTAGTCAACTCTTATGACAGGGGAACACAATAGAAGTATTCTAGCCCCCTTCCCTCAGAGGGACTATACATTAGTGCCCCCAACCCACAAACTTAATCCGTTCCTAAACCTGTTCTTGAGTTAGATTTTTTTTTCCCATTGAAAAGCATGTAAATTCAATTATTTTGTTCCTGGTCACAATAAATATCATTTAAAAAAAATTTTATGAGTATAAACATGAAATATAATACAGGTTATATGTATATTATCTGTAAAAGGAAAATTACATTAGTAATAGAAAGGAATTCTATTGTACTAAAATAAAACATGTACATATTCAGGTGTACAGTATATACTAGTTGATACCTAATATAAAATAGCAAAGGCCAATGCTTAGAAAAAATTATCTCATTCTACCACTAATAACAAATAGGTAAGAAACGAATATTGTAGAAAAGATACAGTGCTGTATTTACCTTTGTGGATGATTGTTGCTGGCATACGTGGATGGTGGTGGAGGAGGAGGGGGACTAATTTTTGGAAAGAGAGTCCCCTTATTTATTTCTTCATTGCCACTGTTATACATCTAGGGTGTTTGACGCACTGTCACTAATGCTTTTAACTTTCTCAGGAGCCATAATAAGGGCTAGCTTAAGGCAAAACAATGTAAAATAAAGCAAGACCTACAAACAGATCATGAATGAATTACACAGCGCGGGTACCTATGCAAAACTGAAAGTGGGTGAGCGGGAAACGTGGTCGCCTGGCCGACACATGCGTGTTCCTGGGTTGGTTTTTGTTCGTGATTTGGGGTCAAAATTTTTTCAAAAATTTGTTCGCGGGAACAGGTATTCGAGGGTTGGGGACACTACTATATATATATATATATATATATATATATATATATATATATATATATATATATATATATATATATATATATATATATATATATATATATATATATATATATATATATATATATATATATATATATATATATATATATATATATATATATATATATAATATAATATATATATATATATATAATATATATATATATATATATATATATATATATATATATATATATATATATATATATATATATATATATATATACATATATGATCAATTTTACGTCACAGACTCCCTTTTCTAATAAGGGCTAAGATAAAGCCTTCTTGCGGAAGAATTTTGTTTTGGCGAGTGTGACAAATAATAATAATAATTACGTTCCTCATATCTGTTATTACATTTTCTTTGAAAACCTAATAAAGAACACTATGAATTATTTTAAGGGTGACTGCATCAATTTTCTCAGTGAATGAATTTTTTTTTTCTCACTGATATTGTTGAAAGTTTAAAATAGATTTTGAAGCTAATCAGTTGTATTTCAAATAAACAGAATACAACACTTTTATAAGACAAAATAAAATAGGTCATTCTACAAGCTAGTTGTGAATTATTATTATTATTATTATTGTTGTTTTTCCAAGTGTAAGTGTTGTTTGTGTGACAGTATCATTTTTATCTTAGCTTGTGTGTATGTCTGTATATACGAACACAGTATGTATACCTATTAATTTATATCAATTGTATACTTATGTTCGTATGTATAATGTGTAGTTCATTATTTAGGCTAGCTTTAGAAGAGAGGGAGAAATCAGAGATGCCAGAGGTTTTACCCATTAAACGGTCACTGTCTCGGGATAACATTTAACACAGGACCTTTGCAAACAGATAACCGTTATATGTAACGGTTTCCACCCATTTTCTTGCCTAAGGAGAGGACCCATAGTACCAGGGATACCTGTAGAGGAAGGGAGTTTTGTGAGACGCTTTCTTACGAATTGCTGTTAGTTTTTCTTGTGAGATGCTATGAGAAACTCATGTTTGCAAGTTAATATTAACACGTATAAATTCTGTAGTGATTGAAATTCTAAAAAGACAATAGCTACCATGACTTGACGGTGCATGTAAGTTAAATAACCACGTAGGATTTCCTATATGTTATTAACCTTCGATCTTATAACCCAGTAAATTTGGAAATCCTGACACGGCTTCAGAAGAGGCCTACAAACGATCTCAAAATTAAATAGTCTACGAATAAAATATAATTAATATTACATGCATAGGCATACATGCAAATATTCTATAAGGGGGTTTGTGAATTATTAAGTAAACTCTCCTCACCTTGGCTTAACACTTCCTCAAACAGAATAATACATGTTCCAACATATAGTCTGCCTAAGAGTGTTCTACTAAAATGAGATCATTCTATTCCTCACACAGTTATAAACATTGTTTGAAAGAAGTTAAAATCTGAACTCATCTATCCAGAAAATCCAAATGTCATCAGCAATCTCTGGACTCCGAATTAAACTCTAATATCTTTTGATCCTTGAATCTCTACCACGTTCTTCTACTTGAGTGTCTCATAGTGCCTCACAAGAGAAATTAATTACTCATTATTAAACGTATATGCACCATCAATGATCACGGTAGCAAATGTATTTCATAAATCTCAACTACGACTGATTCAAATATCGTAAACATGAGTGTCTCGTAGCATCTCATGAGAGCAACTGAGAATAAACTAACAAATAAAACAAGTAACAAAACTCTTATCGTTCACATTTTTCATAATCATTAGAACAAAATTTCACAATGACATTAAATATATCGTACATTCGGCACAAGGAACATCATATAATGACCACACGGAAGATTATAATTGCAGAGAACTCTGTTTACACAAAGTAATCAATGTCATCTTGACATGGTAAAAGATTTATAGGTAGAAAGCCTAGCAAAGCAGATTTCGCTCTCTACTTCTGAGCTATACATACACTATTCATAAGAATACTTATACATACTTAAGATAAATGAATATGTATTCATACTATATCCGTAAATCGTAAATGTCCTTGCATGCACTTACGCTACAATGAACAAAACTCTCATGCAAAACACATTCTGGGCCCTTCCAAAAAGGAAAAAGGGGGTCTCCTCATCAGTGCTACAAATTAGCATCTATGATTAAGCGTGCCCACAATTCTTCAATACTTTGGGCAGCTTGACGTTCTGATTTTTCATAATTTGATGATTCCTCATTGTATACTTCTGACAACAGATATTCCCATGAGAGATTTTCAGACCAGGCTCTCTGAATAAGAATTTTTCCTCTTAGAAAGGGTGAAACTAGACCTAAGGGGTCAGTAACTATACTCACTAGTGACAGAAGTTTCTTTTTGGTCAACACTTCTTTTGTAGTCTTCAGACCTTTCAGAGACAACTTGTAAGTATTAACATTCCAGATTAAACTAAAGATTAATTCTTTAGGAGATCTAGATTTTTAAGAAAGGCACTGATTCAGTACCCTTTGGAGTCTTGCTTTGTTGAAATTCCATGCTTGCAGTGATATTCTGGCCTTTGCCCACTCTACATCTGCAGCATTGTATATATCAAACTGTTTATCTTCACTGATGCAGGCATATAACAAATTATATACATGAAAATTCTCCAATATCGCCTCCAACTGTTCTGCCAGAGACTTCATTTGTCTAAAGTCTCTATGAAAATTGTGTGGGAGAGGAGTGTGGATAGGCTTCCAGGGAACAGAATCTGTAAAACTTCCTAGTGTAGTTTTATCTTCATACCTCACTTGTTTATTTACTCCAATACTTTTTGGCTCCCGCAACTTATTAACAGGCTCTGTGGCTTCTTCAGTCAACAAGTTATTAACAGGCTCTACGGCCTCTTCAATCAACTCCTGAGTAGAACCAGGCAAAAATTGTGTTCCTACTCGCATAACAATTTGGTTTTGCATATTATTGGGTCCATGCTGAGTATCACGAGGAATATAGCCAAACAACATGACACCACCTGGTGTTTCCATCAAATTATAGATATCCCATTTATCAATACCACTAACAAACTGACTAAAATGTAAGGCACCAATAACAATGCCAATGTACTCAAGTACATCACTATCAATATCTTCAACTTCCAACTTGTGACCATTAGACTTATAACACATTTGCAGCTTTTGCTAGTCCTGGAGTTTGAATGCTAATTACCATATCATCAACTACAAGTAATTTAACTCTGGCTCTTCTTTTCCCCAATTTAATAACTAAATTTACAACAGGAAAACTTACTTTCTTCATTTCAGAACAAATGGCATCAATGCCAAGAGACAATTCATCTACTGGGCTTAATTTAAGCCTTTCAACTAATTCCAAAGTTATAAAGGAACACGGGGAACCTGTATCAAAGAATAACCAAGTGTGTACCCTAAGACTTCCCTTTGAACTCCTATTTTTCCACTGGCAGTAAACAGAGCACATGAAGGTAAACTCGGTTTCACCATTTGCCTTTGTACTGCATTCATAGTCTCACACCAACATGTTTCTTGTCCTCTTCTGAGTCAGCATGCCATTTCCTGACTGTTCATTCAGAAATGTAGGTTCATCAAACCTTCTACAAAACTGACTCTTGTTTGCAACACAAGGCTGAATCATGACCACTTTTATTATACTTCTTACAGTTTGACTGAGTGTAACAATTATTTGCATAATGCCATGCCTGAGTACACTTCAAACATTTGTTATGGACTTAATTTATCTTTACGTTCATTTATGCTAACTACTTTATTACACTGCTCAGACGTATGACCTTGCCAACCACAGAATACACATTCTGTTTTACTATTTACCCTTTTTGCAACAGCACCATAACTACCTACTCTTTATATAGGACTGTTTCTCATCTCTCTGGGAGGTTTGGGTCTCTCCCTATGTGTTATCTTTAGCGTTATTGCCTTCTATATGATATATATATATTTTCCCAGTTCTTTCAAGCGTGTTTCAAATGAAGGATATTTTTTGTCTAATTTCATGCTAATCCAGTTCTCCACATCTGGTAATTTCATCATCACAAGTTCTGAAAACACCCACTTGGTATTCTTCATGTGTCTATAATTTTTCATACTTCAAGTAATGGCTTCTACTTCCCGCTTGAACTTGAAAAGTGATGAATAATTAGACGAGGGATTTGGTATTTTTACCAATTTCCTCATTAAATTTTGTACAATCCTGTCCTTGCTGGCATAAACAGCTTGTAGCTGTTGAATGCATTCATCATAACTCTCACTAGCAATCGGATATCAGTTTATGGTGTCTTTGGCATCTCCTTTAAGGGCATTTCTCAGGATGGTAAACTTTGTCATAGTTGGCATAGAAGTACTATGTACTAAAACTATCAGACGTATCCCAAAACTCGTTCCATTCATCATAATTTCCATAAAACTGAGGTATTTTTACTTCAGGAAATCTAGATGTGGGTTGTCCACTGGAAGGGCTTGAGCTCTTGAAACCAGGATCTCTAATACTCTTCATAGTTCCTAACTTATAAATCCGTTCTAGGACAGCTAAGCTAATCTCCTTTACTGCTTTAGCGAGATTGTCATGTTCTATAGCTTCCTCTTCAGGATCCCTTCTAAGCGGCTTATCCTCGACATATATTTCCTAGCATATCTTCCAAATCTTTCCGTTATTGTATAATGAAATTTTTCTAAATAAGGAACAACAAGTGTCTCATATTCTTTGCCAAGTTCTGTTTGACACTGAACACAATCACGTTGAAGCAATTCCCGAAAACGTTGTAATGCCTCAGGTTTAGCGGGCATATTGAAAAAGCAAATAAAACATAAAAGAAAAACAAACAAATAGTTGATGTAATTATGTTATCAAAGAAACCACGATCTTCTTTATACATCCACAATGCAACAAACATTCATTCTGTAAAGAGTATCAAAGGACAGTCTTCCAAAATTTCATGATAATAACGCATTTATTTAATTTCGTCAATTATGACGCCAATCCTTTATGAGCAAAACACACTATTCATCAACTAAACGACATATACATGCAAATATTTTATATGGGGGTTTGTGAATTGCTGATATTCGAATTATTATATAAACTCTCCTCACCTTGGATTAAATTTCCTCATACAGAATAATAAATTTTCCAACATATATTCTTTTTTTAATGATTGTGACACCAGGACAGGCCAAGAAAAAATCTACCTTCATCAGGCCTGGGGACTAAGAAAACATAAAGAGAAACAGATGGGGAGTATTGTGACTTGTCAGATGTGGAGGGATAATAAGACATGTAACGAATATCCAAGAATATTCGGTGTTGATGTAGGCATAGAAAGAGAACCGTAACTGAAGGAAGACTTAACATCAAACTGTTCTGGACAGTCTTAAGTCCAAAAGTACCTTCAGCTGCTTGATCTAGTATTCACAGATAAAGTGTTGGATATTGAAAAAATCGAGTATGAACCACCAATTAGAAAGAGTGACCACAGTTTGTTTGTTGTTGATGGAGTATATTATTGAAGATGTTCCGCCTGAAAGTAGAGGCACTGAGGACACGAGGAGGAACTAGCCAAAAGGAGATTACATCAAAATTATTGAGCTTTTGCAGTTATTGACTGGAGGACCTTATTTAACAACAAATCTGTACAAGAAATGTACAACATCTTTTGTGAGGAATATGGGAAGATAGTAGATTGTTGCATACCTTCCACCAAAATAGGAGTTAGTCAAGCCAGAGAGAAATGGTTCAAAAGTGAGTGTAAGAGAGTAAGGAGTGGAGAGAAAAATGGTGGAAAAGGCATAGGAGGAGAAAAAGTATAAATGCCTGGCAGACATATAAAAGAGCAAGAAATGATTACCTAAGTAAAAGAAGAGAGGCAGAGAGAGACAATGACAGGAATATCACCAGGAAGGCTAAAAAAAAATCCCAAACTTTTCCACAGCTTCATCTGAAGAAGCCTGAATGAACAGATTTTAAAGCTAAAGAGAGCGGATGGAAGCATCACTGAGACGGATGAAGAGATCTGCGAAGTTTTGAAGAATGAGTATCAGTCACTATTTACAGAAGAAAATACCCCACCTCCAAAGAGCTCATGAGCCGGTATCAGAGAACATCATGTTTTCAGCCACAAAGGTATTCAAAGTGCTGATGGAGTTAGATGCCCATAATGCTACAGATCCTGATGATATACAGTATCCCCTTATGTACTTAAGAAATGTGCTAAATCAAAATAAGCTGCACTATATACCATATATGAAAAGTTGCTGGAATTACTGTAGATTCCAAGATGCTGGAAACAAGTGAACTGGTACCTATCTTCAAAAAGGGAAGGAAGGATATAGCTTTAAACTACAGAGCTCTTTCCTTGACCAGTATAGTTTGCAAATTTATGGAGAAACTTCTAAGAAAACACATCTCTCCACTTCGAATCCTTCAACTTTTTGTCAGTGAAACTACATGGCTTCAGAGAAGGTAGATCAACAGTAACAAACTTATTAGAAGATTATGATGAGGTAAGCCAAATCTTACAGGAAAGAGAGGGCTGGGCAGAATGCATATTCCTAGACTTCCAGAAGGTATTTGATATGGTCCCTCATGGGAGACTTATTACGAAGCTGCAAGCAATGGCGAGAATAGGTGGAAATGTCTTGGAATGGATAAAAACTTACTTAGAGAGAAGGGAACAGAGGGTTAGAGTAAGACACTCAGTGTTTGAACAGAGAAGGGTTAGTAGTGGAGTTCCACAGGGTTCAGTTTTAGGGCCATTTTTGTTCATTGTATATGTAATGATCTAACAGTGTCTGTAAATTCATTCATGAATATGTTTGCAGATGATGCAAAGATTGTGAAGAAAGTAAGGGATGAGAACAATGGTAGAGAACTTCAGGAAGACCTAAATAGTCTGCATGAGTGGTCAGAAAAGTGGCTAATGAAATTCAGTATTCTAAAAGTAAGGTAATGAGAATGGGTACAACTGCAAGAAGGCTCAAGCTTGAATGCTCGATAGCAGGAGCAGAATTTCAAGAGACAGAGAATGAGAGAGATCTAGGATTAAACATACTGGCAGATTTGTTTCCAGAAATGCGTATAAAAGGCATAGTAGGGGCAGTATATGCTTTTTTAACAAATGTAGAGGTAGCCCTGAGGCACACGGACAAGGAAATGTTCAAAAATATTTATGTAACTAATGTGAGGCCCAAGCTTGAATATGCAGCCCCCTTTTGAAATCCACACTTGAAAAAGTTTAAAGACATGCCACAAAACTGGTGCCAGAAATACACACTTCTCAGTAGTGAGGAGAGGCAGGGGGAATTAGACTTAATATCACTCAAAGCTAGAAGAGGGGAGATATGGAGACGGTTTTTAAATTCCTTCATGGTTATGACAGTGTGTATAGGGATCGATATTTTGATATGGCTTGGCACTAGAATTAGAGGTCAAGGTAAGAAGCTTCGTAAGAACACTTCTTTGCAGGATGTAAGGAAGTACTTTTTAGTGTAAGAGTAGTTGATAATTGGAATTGGCTAAGCAAGGAAGTAATTAATGCTAACTCAATCCATAGTTATAAGGAGAAGTATGACAAGTATCACTAAGTATGAAAATGGAACCGACCAGGAGATGGGGAGTTATGAGCATGGGGTTCTTTCCCATATGCACAATTAGGTAATTACATCATATACATCGTTCGTATCTCCAGATGTTCGAAGTAGAGGAGCGTCTATATTTTGGAACAAGTTATAGTATTGCCCCTGTATAGGTGATATGCTGACAGGGCACCCTAGTCATGCACCAAAATTATATTTAACCCTAGCAATGCACCACAATGATATTTAATGTCACATGCTCAATAATTTTTCTCCTATGACAACAGAGCTTACTATTACATGAGATTACTTGTAGATATAGCTATACTGATACCTATCAGGATGGAAAACTTATACCAAAATAATATACTTCTAAGCTGCTTGGATGTATAACCTTTAGAGATTTTAGTTAATTTCAACTGAATTTTATAAATTTTTAGCCTAAATATATGTGATTGTTTAGGAATGGACATGTTATCACATTTGCTCTTAAATACATGTGCTTGTTTTAGGCTTAACAATGGATAGTATCAGAGTTACATAATGCCTAATTGTGTAGCAATGGATATCATCACATTTGCATAATACCTAATTGATTAGCAATGGATACCATTACATATGCATACTACCTAATTGTTTAGCTATGGATACCATCAAATTTGCTTAATACCTATATAAAATAAATAAATTTATGCTAATACTACTTTGCTTTTCAGACAGTGACACTTGATGTGGACCACTGTAGGGCAATAATTACAGAGAAAGCAATAAAAACCAGAAGAGATGGCTATGTTGATATATCCGAGTGCCATGCAGAAGGTAGTCTTCCCCTCTTCAATGAATTTTTAAACATTGTTGGGCCTCTGCAAGTTGGAGGTTTGGAGCAGCCTATTGTCTTTCTAGATCACCATCACGATCAGAATGTACATCATGGAGTGGCTTTTCAAGGATGTATCAGGAATTTAATGATGAATGGATATTTTTATGACATGGCTGACCCAATCTTGCATAAAAACAGTGAAGTGGGATGTCTCCTATTTGAGAAGGCTTGTAATAGTAATTCTTCATCAACAGGCTGTGGACTGCAAGGAGTTTGTTCAGGTTCTTTAAGTGAAACTTACTGTAAATGTAAAAGTGGATGGACAGGAACATTTTGCGCAGAACCAACAGTACCCGTCTATTTTGATAATTCTTCATACATCAAGTACTCCCTATTATTTAAACTTATTCCCTATCATGCAAATATTCAGTTAAGGTTTCGGACATGGGAACAAAATGGTGAATTACTCCGTATAAGTGACAGACTTGAACGATCGTACGGAGTTTTAGAAATAAAAAACTGCCATCTCCGTTTTCATTATAACTTACATACCCATATCTCGAAGGAGTATGACATATGGCTTTCATTGGTCATAATAAATGATGGAGAATGGCACACAGTGATGGTAGAAAGATATGGACATACTGTTTTTCTCGTCCTGGATGACGGAGAAGGAAGGAGATACAACGAAACTCATATCACTTCAGAGTACGTCACCATGGATGTGGATATTCAAGAAGGGATTTATGTGGGTGGTAGAGTTGATCATCCAAGTACAAATACTTTCAGTATATTCAATGACTTCAAAAGGGGTAATTTGTACTTGCATCAGAGTTTCTTTTATCAAAATATGAAGCTGACTTTTTATGTTAAATGATTATATAGAATCTAATTTTAAAAACAAGACTTATTTCTTATTTTGTTGGTAGGTTGCATAGACGACATTAGAATAGATGGTAAACCTATGCCATTACCTCCCACCCTTTTGGATACACCTTGGGCTAAAGCAACAATGTTTCATAACGTGGCCTCACAATGCACCTCTCAGAATCAGTGCCTTAACATGAGCTGCATTGCACCCCTTGTATGTAAGAATTTATGGATGAGACATGATTGTAGGTAAGTGCAGGTATGGTATACATAAAAGTGTTAGTAGTATTGTGAACTACTGCTCTGATTGTCTAGTAAGTGAAAATGTACATAGTTTTTCAAATACATACATAATGCTGAATTACTTAAAAGTTTATTTTATTCGGTAGAGCAAAATGTCTAATGCTGTATTACAAACTGTCACCCATCGTACTGTCCAAGCTGGAGGGTTGTAGCTTATGTTCCTTGGAGACATTAGGTCCAGGTTTTTATCATAAGTTGCATGTTCATGTTGTGGCAATACTTTTATTTTCCAAGCTGATTTTGTATGAAAATATGGTGTTTTCTGTTTTTTTCATGCTTTAGATTTTTATTCCATATAGGGTCTTGTAGCTACTCCTGCCAGCATTCTTCTTCTTGTTCCAGTATGTGCAGACCATGAAGCTTGGTCAGCTCATAGTTCCCACCTAAAATGTTCATATGCAAGGAACAATTTCTGAGGAAACACTACCGAGTACACCAATGATGGACAAGAATCCTGTGCATAACTACAAATCTAAAACCTGCCTGATGTCACAAGTTTCATTACAACAATATCGTAATTACAAATTTTATGGGCCACCATCCAATGGTAACAATAAGGAAAGGTCACGAATTCCCATTAAGATCAAGGTATTGCAGATAAAGCACCAATTTTCATAAAAGTGACAGCAAATAAAAAGTGCTTAACTGTCTCATGACCATTACTACAAGTACAATTTGGATCTCGCACAAGGTGTACACGATGTATATGAGCAAACAAGCCGCTGTGTCCCAGACATGGGCGCAGGTGACTTTAAACAGCGATTTTGAAACTCAACCCATGGCCACCAATGTCACTCAAATTTCTAACTGCGTAAAAATACATAATTATGAATTATGTGAAGACAAATGTGATAAGAACCCATGTTGCAGAACTAACAATACATCACATCACATACTGCTAGCCTATGCAGGGAATCAAAGAGACGACACAAGGCCCTGTTAGCAAACCATTCCACTGCCTCATTCCCAGTGATGCTGCAGTGGCATGGGTCCACTGGAATGCAATGGTACAGCCACCTTCCTAAAGATAAACTAATACCTGTAATCAATTATATATCATAATGTCTTATTTTGGCCTCGAAGAGTAGAGTGATTCCAAGGCTACCTTAGAATCGACAAAAGGACTATAATGAAGCTGAACAAAAAGAAGGACTCACTCTAGAGCTCTCCAGAAAAATTGGTTGCCAATACTGATTGACAATTCATAAGCCCAAAGAGAGGATTACATTTAAAGGAAGGGACAAGGAATGCTGACCTCACTTTGTACTTATCAACAATAGTCAACTTTGAACTATTGCTGTAAATCTGAAGAGTCTGAAAGTCTTATACACACTGTAACTGTAAAGAGGGCATGAAGTTTGTAGACGGGCAATGTGTTTGTAGCTGGAATAACAATATTCACGTTTATGCTACACTGAAAATGGTCCAAAGAAAGTATAAAGGAGAAAAGCTCAAAATGAAACAGAGGGTGAGCATATCTAGTTTGAACTTGCTCTTCATCTTCCCAATTTTGTTTGGTATTATAATTTTCCATCTTTTCTGTGCAATCATATTTCATTCTGTAATTAATCGCCTCTGCCTTGTGTGTTGGCCTTTATTCATATGTGTAGTATTGTATTTCCACTACCAGTGAGGCAACATACTCTGTTGTTAAGAGACCACTTCAGGAATTCCTGTGCGGTAAAAACTTCATATATTTTTACTTTTGTTTGCTTCTTTTCTTATGGACATCTTTCTTCTGTTATTGACAAAGAATAATTGTGGAAATGAGATTTGGCTCTGATATAATTTCTCTCATAAAATAAGCCTCGGCAACCTTTAGGTTTGAGCCAAAAGCATTTATCCTCATAGGGACTCCATACCATTATAATTTATCCCTCCCTTGCAAGGAATTTAGGCTGCTGTTCTTTTGTTTTACAGCCTCTTTGCTTTCATTTTCTTCTTTAATAATGCAGGTTGCTGTCTGGAAGGACCAATTGTACTATCGGATCAGTTTATTTTATTAGAATTATTTTAAAAAGCACTGAGGGATGAAAAGCGTATTTTCTTGATTCTCCATACACCCTATCAAAAGTAATATATCCAGGCAGTCTATCAAAAGTTCTATACATGCTTTCATAAGCTGCTCTCAAAAACGAGATCAACCAATAGTTCTAGCCATATGCTCCTCTTAGTGATCTCTTTTACAGGGTCTATTAGCAAATAAGGTTCTAGGCCCCAGCTCACAATACCTGAGAAAACTTATTCTTTTTCTCTCTTCACTATTACGAAACCAGCAAATAACACTATACCTTGCGAGATTAAAACTCTCAAGCAGTTAAAGAGAGAAAGGAGGATGTGTGTTGTCGGCTGCATGGAGACTGGAAAAATATGCTTCTCCTTTCTCAAAGAGCCTTTTATCTCTATTTAGCTCCATGCATCCTTTAAAGGAATTGATTTTAGGGAGGGTGGAAGGGGATTTTAGACTTCTTGTAAAAGACGCAGAACCCATTTGAACTTGATAGCGTCTCATAATATTTTAAACAGCAGGTAGGCACATGTGAGTAATACAAAGAGGCAGTGGAGGAATCCTTTTCACTGGAAGATGCCTTTAAAGGGATCCATGTCAACAAGAAGTAAGCAAGAAAACAAAGGGGCAATAATAGCTATTCTTAAATACTTAAATGTAACACAACACATAAGTTGGATTACATGATTAATTCAAACAGAAATTAATAACAAGGAACATAGGGTAATACTGGTCTGTCTAATATACTTAAAAGCAAATAAGATGAATATGGTATAAACTCTGATGACAAGTATATTAAGGTTGAAGAGTGTAATATAAATAGTGGACACCACAGTTCCATTCAATGCATGTAATGTCATTTTTTAAGGATGGTAACAATGCAAGCTCTCACAGTGCCATGACTGTTCTTCATATAGTGATGCACAAAACCCCTCAAGAGGAGACCATCCTCTGGCATGGCAAATGTCCTGTAAGGCAATGAAATAGTTGAATACGACTGAAAAGACAAGTTATTTACAGTCCTGGGAATAGATTTAACAGTTTAGATGAGTAGCTTTATGGTAATACTATGGGATTATCGAGACTTGTGTTAAGTTTCCATATGTCTGGATGAAGAAAACACCTGCTCTGTTATGCAAGAAGATATTAAGTTATTTAGATCTTTATGTCAACCACCGAGTTAAATTCACTTTCTTAACATTGTATAATAATGATTGGTTTCCTGTAAAGTGTGGGAGATTCACATTTTGGTAAGAAGGCTGGGTATAATAGAAATGACAAGGAACCATCTACAAGCTTCTTGAGGATCCTGTCGCCCCTTTTGAAGGCAAGCAATTCATTAGTTCTTTGTCTAAGCAAGGGTGATAAAGAACATGACTCTGGCCTTAATGTTGAAGTGCAAAGCTTCAGAGGAAAAGTATGTGATTTTGACCAAAAGCCCTTTCACCTCAATGAATTCTCATGTCTGGTTTGGGAGAAGCTTAGAAAGTCCTGTCTGAAAAAGGCTTCTCAGAACTCGACAAAAACTAACAGAGATATTCACATTGAATATTTGGCGCAGGGGTTTAGTCAAGGCTGTTTTATAAAGAGTAATTGTTGCCACTGAGAGATCCTTGTTGATAATAGAAATTCCAATGGTTTTCTCTTCAAATATAGGTGCCAAATGCTGACCAGTCAGTCTCTTGGTGCAGTGTTGAAGATTTCACTATGGTATGCAAGAAAATAAACATTACTTCCTTATAAGAGGAAGAAGACCATAACCTCATAGAATTTTGATGTCAAGGAAGAGTAGGAATGATGAGGACCATTTCCAAATTACTGACATAATCTTATGGAACAGAACCAGATTTTTCAAAGAAGCATAGCAGGTTGCCCTCCTCTGAAGTCCCTGAACCCATGCCAGGATGGGCCACTTAGGGACTGTCAGCATTGATTAACCCCCGAATAAATGAGAAGTCTCAAAAACTTTGGATATTAGGTTCATTAGAGGAAAAATTATATAGATACCCTTACAGCAATTGAGGCCACTGCAACTGCATTCAAGCTTCTTACTGACGGGATGTACCATCAGTTTTTTGAAATATGCTGTAGCAACGCAATCCACCTGAAGACCCTGAACCATAACCCTTGACTGGAGGCAGATTTAGCAAGATAGACCATACTCAATAACGTTTTTAGTGGTATAGTACATTGTGATTTCCATCTTCCCCAACAGTATGTTCAATGCTAGTATCCATGCTGAATCAAGATTTTCCTCTTCTGCAATAGAATGTACAACAATACTACCGACTGTTTCAAGGCTTGTGACCTTGATGGGCCTCCTCTTTTTGCACAGTGGAGTACAGTACGTTGTTGCAGTGGAGCCAAAAATGGAAATTCCTTTTTCCTCATACTTGTATGTTTTCCTAGGCCCTGTAGAAGGCTGCCAGTTTTCCCAAAAGGTGGCGAAGATTCTCTGGTGTAGCTACTTTCTAGTCTCAAGTTTTTTATTTTATTTGCTGGTTAAATGAGGAACCCTTCCAAATGCTTTAAGGAAAGTCTCAGAATGGGGTCCATTATGGATGGAAATTGGACTTTTTTCTTATTTTCTCATCCCCCACTAAAGATATGGTTTATTTTGCATACAACTTATTGACCCTAAATTATCCTACTTTTCCAATCTAGGGAGGCTTATTGGATTTGTTCTACTGCATTTCCAGCCACTCAAACTCCCTGGAGGGTAGCAGAAGCTTTTTGCAATATCTCCTGTTGCAGCAGTGCATGATACTTCCAAATTGCTCTATACTAGCCAATATCCCTAATAAGCAGCCACTTGAGTGTTCCTTTACCAGAAGTGTAAAGATGACCATGGAGACGTATGAAAATGTCTTTGGGGGTGATATTAAGACCAAAGGGATGGACCTGACAGCAGGAATTTGTGGTTTAAGTCCTGAAGCCCAGAAAGGACAAAGTATTTGACCAATGGGATGGCTCAGTATGCATCAGTGAGGTGGAAGTCTATCCACCATATGTCCTCTCTTGTCAACATTTTTAATTTGCTCTAGGTACTTGTCAGGAGGCTAGGGATTATTGTTAGTTCACCAAGTACTTCATAGAAATTGTGATATCTAAAGCAATGTATTTTCTTCACATCCTCCGCTTTTATCATAAATTATCCCGTAGACTCTTTCAGAATTGGTGACACATTTTCTAAGCCTGTTCACATTGTAAGCCCAAATGCATGATCTCCAGATCTCTTTGAATATGCCAAGATAGGTCTCTCCCCAATGCATGATCTCCAGATCTCTTTGAATGTGCCAAGGTAGGTCTCTCCCCAACACAATAGACATTTTCATCTCCTGACAGATATATAGACATATCTATCTTTAAGGAGCAACCTTCATCTCAGGATCCTGAGTACCCTTGTCAAAAGGAAGGAATCTCACATAAGCTTTCCTTGACAGATATAGTTGCTTGCACCAGTCTTCTGGCATGGCATGGAATGTGATATCTGAGATATTTAGGTACCTAGTTAGGTCTCCCAAGACAAAGTATATCTTTCTTTTGTATCGATCAGTGACCCAAGAAAGATGCCTTGGCTTCCCCAATTGCATGCATTTTTCTGTCCATTTGTACACCCCTCCCTTTGGAAACGTCACACCTAAATAGATTTCACGTTATCAGTTTCTGCTAATAATGCCAGGTTACAACTGTATTTTGGCTACTGGCCCGTGAGTAACAGCAGTAATGGTATCTTTGGCAGACTATTCAGTGACATTCTGTACCAGGAGACGTTACAAAATATTCTGGTACTCTTTTCTCTTAATCCACGCCTCTCTGACGATTTCGCCATTGGTCATCTGTACCATGGGCAGACCAAGCTGCTTCCTTGCAGTACCCTGTATATATAGTTTCTTTCAAGGCAATTCTAGATCATTTACTTCAACAAAGTCCATGTCCTTTTGCCAATATCTACACAATATGATTGCTTCCACGGTAAATTCTGGCTACATCACACCCATAGTCAACTATTTATACCCACGTAGACCAAAGGCGATAGTCATCCTTCATACTGTGCAGGGACAGTATATGATGAATGGCTCAGTCTTACAATCCTCATTTGAGACAGTGGCCTAGAAAATGTTTTAGGGAGAGTGCAATGCACTCTGAGGATACTAAAGGGCGGTTCAGACATTATGCACATCCATGTGGCTCATTATGAGTTGCAAACGATAAAGAACTACAGCCTTAAAATTCCTTGCCCCTCTGTGGCTCATTATTACTTGCAAACTATGCAAATGGACCTGAGCTCTGTAATTCCCACATGTCACTTGCAAATTTTCTTAGGCAAAATTAATTTCTTTGGACCAAGACCCAGTTCTGTTGGACACTGACTTATTTGCCCCCATCTTTTGTTGTGCTTTCATATCCTTTGCCACCCGTAATACTTCTTTGTCAATGAAACAGTCCCCCCCCCCAGTAAATAAAGTGTATGTTATGTCTTCGGTTGTGGATATTTCCCCTTGTAGCAAAGATAACTGGGTACGTTATATCACATGCAGTCAGAAAGCATCCTGCAAATGGATAAGCACTTAGGATAGACATGTTGTTCACTCATTTTTCAGGTTAAGATATGAACTTGTGTAAAGTAATCTAATTTATACACAATGCATTTGCAATATATATATATATATATATATATATATATATATATATATATATATATATATATATATATATATATATATATATATATATATATATATATATATATATATACAGTGATCCTTCGTTTATTGCGAAGGTTCGGTTCCAGGACCCAGCGCGATAGAGGAATTTTCGCGAAGTAGGATCACCCACTATGTACATAGATATTTTAATTTATTTTTACGTTTACACTGTATAAACCCTCCCTGTGCTGCTAACAAACCACCCTTTACTTCATAAATAACAGCATGCAAGCGTAAATTTATATGAAAGTGATAGATAAACTTACTGTGAATGAGGTGGTAATGACATGACATACTCATGTACATAGGTATATTACAGTTATTTTTACGTTTACTGTATAAACTCTCCCTGCACTGTTAAAAAACCACCCTTTACTTTATAAATAACAGCATGCAACGTAAATTTATATGTACGTGATAGGTAAACTTACCGTGAATGAGGTGGTAATGAAGTTTGTAGACTCTATAGGAAATTATTCCGCAGCCAATAACAGCTTTACGGCTGTTATTCATTGAGGCCAAAATAGCGGCCGACATCCGTAAACCTTTTTCCTTCTTTCAGCATATCTAAGAGTCTCACCTTATCTGTTATGGTTAACATCTTCCTTTGCCGCTTAGGCTCACTACCAGAATCCTTAGAAGATGAGGGATGCTTGGGAGGCATTGCAAAGGTTAAAATACGCGAGTAAAAAAATCACAAGCAAAACGTATTAATAAGCACAACGTGAACGGCGCACACGTGACTTAGACTGAATGAGTGAGGTGAGACAATGGAAGATGGTGGGAGAACCAAACTTCAATGAAAAAGCCAATCAGACCCCATGATACAGAACATACAGAAAAGCAATTCTGTGATTCGTCGTCTCTCACTCTTTCAGCCAATAGCATTCCATGAACCATCTCACGTAGGTGCGAGCCTTTGTCTGAAACGCTGATACCGGTATCGTATTTTACATGGTGCAATACTGTTAGTATTTATGTTTTTTACTGTTTAATTATTCTTAGGCTAAGAAATACGTTTTTTATCAATAAAATCGTGAAACTACTGGAAATTTTTATATATGCTAGCTCATGTAGGTGCGACCCCAATACATTGTACGCTATCGGACAGTATTTCACATGATGCAATACTGTGAGTTATATATCTAAATTTATGTTTTTTACTAGATTTTACTGTTTTATTACTCTTAGGCTAGGAAATACTTGTTTTATCAATAAAATAATGAAAATTTCAATATGTACTAGCGCACGTAGGTGCGACCCTTTTCGTTTTCCGAAACGCTGATACCGGTATCGTATTTTACATGGTGCAATACTGTTAGTATTCATGTTTTTTTACTATTTTTTACTGTTTTATTATTCTTAGGCTAGGAAATACGTTTTTTATCAATAAATTCATGAAACTACTGGAAATTTTAATATATGCTAGCTCACGTAGGTGCGACCCTTTGCGTTTTCCGAAACGCTGATACCGGTATCGTACTTTCTATGGTGCAGAGTTACATGTTAATATTTATGTTTTTTTTACTATTTCTTACTGTTTTATTATTCGTAGGCTGGGAAATAAATTTTTTTTATCAATTAAATAATGAATTTATTTTTCAATAAAAAAATGAAAATACTGAAAATTTTTATTTTTCTAATATAATATTTTTGCATATACCCACAAAAAATAAAACTGCCAAAAAAAATCGCGATACAGTGAATTCGTGAGAGAAGAAACGCGATAGAGCGAAGGATCACTGTGTATATATATATATATATATATATATATATATATATATATATATATATATATATATATATATATATAGGTAAATTTTCTTTGAATATATGGTACATCCTAAATTATATTAGTCAAAGCCTCTTATGCTAATCATTTTTTAAGCTACAAAAACAGCAAGTTCCTAGTACTTATTTTTAAAATTAATTATAAATACAGTGATCCTTCGCTGTAGCACGTTTCTTGGCTCGCATTTTCACTGTACCACTTTTTTTTTTAATATGCAAAAATATTAAAATATTACAAAAATAAAAATTTTCAGTATTTTCATTTTTTTATTGAAAAAAAAATTTCATTATTTAATTGATAAAAAAAATTATTTCCCAGCCTACGAATAATAAAACAGTAAAAAATATAAATTTAGATATACAGTGTTACCCCGGTTATTCGCGTTTCTTGGTTCGCTTTCTCACTGTATCGCTTTTTTTTTTTTTGATAAATTATTATTTTATTTCATGGGTATATGCAAAAATATTAAAATATAAAAAAAAAAATTCAGTATTTTCATTGTTTTTTATTGAAAAAAACATATTTCATTATCTAATTGATAAAAAAAATTATTTCCCAGCCTACGAATAATAAAACAGTAAAAAATAGTAAAAAACATAAATGTAGATAGATAGATAGATAAGTTTATTGACCACCTCTTTTGAAAAGTACAGTATAATCTTTACAAAAGGAATATTTGGTCCAAATTACAATGAATAAATACAATAGATTTTGTACAATCATCAAATAAGTAGATGAATTTTAAATTAATATACATTGTACTAATAACTGAATGATATACGTACGTACAGTATAACTCACAGTATTGCATCATACGAAATAGTGTTCGATAGCGTACAATGTATTGGGGTCGCAGCTACGTGAGCTAGCATGTATATTTATATTTCCAGTAGTTTCATGATTTTATTGATAAAAAAAACTTATTTATTAGCCTAAGAATAATATAACAGTAAAAAATAGTAAAAAACGTAAATACTAACAGTATTGCAACATGTAAAATACGATACCGCTATCAGCGTTTCGGACAGAGGCTTCCACCATCTTCCATTGTCTCGCCTCACTCGTGTGCGCCATTCACGTTGTGCTTATTATTATTAATATGTTTTGCTTGTGATTTTTTTACTCGCATACTTTAACCTTTGCAATGCCTCCCAAGCATCCTTCATCTTCTAAGGCTTCTTGTAGTGACCCTAAGCGGCAAAGGAAAATGTTAACCATTGTAGATAAAGTGAAACTCTTAGATATGTTGAAAGAAGGAACAAAGTTTGTGGATGTCGGCCGCTATTTAACGTAAACGTAAAAATTATTGTAAAATATGGAACCTATGTATGTCAAGTCATCATCACCTCATTCACGGTAAGTTTTCCTATCACTTTCATAAAAAAATTACGTTGCTTGCTGTTATTTATAATTTAAAGGGTGTTTTTTTGACAGTACAGGGAGGGTTTATACAGTGTAAACGTAAAAAGACATTAAAATATCTATGTACATATAGGCTGATCCTACTCCGCGGATTTCCTGGTTCGCGCCGGGTCCCGGAACCGAACTACCGCGATAAGTGAGATAACACTGTATAACTCACAGTATTGCATCATGTGAAATAGTGTCCGATAGCGTACAATGTATTGGGGTCACACCTAAGTGAGCTAGCATATATATAATAATTTCCAGTAGTTTCATGATTTTATTGATAAAAAAAACTTATTTCTTAGCCTAAGAATAGTAAAAGAGTAAAAAACATAAATACTAACAGTATTGCGCCACGTAAAATACGATACCGGTATCAGCTTTTCGGAAAACGCAAAGGGTCTCACCTACGTGACCTAGTGAATATTAAAATTTTCATTATTTTATTGATAAAACAAGTATTTCCTAGCCTAAGAATAATAAAACAGTAAAAAATAGTAAAAAACTTAAATACAGTAGTAACAGTATTGCACCATGTAAAATACGATACGGGTATCACGTTTCGGAAATCGCAAAGGCTCTCACCTGCATGACCTAGTGAATATTAAAATTTTCATTATTTTATTGATAAAACAAGTATTTCCTAGCCTAAGAATAATAAAAGAGTAAAAAATAATAAAAAACATAAATACTAACAGTATTGCACCATGTAAAATACGATACCACTATCAGTGTTTCGGAAAACGAAAAGGCTCTCACCTACGTGAGATAGTTCATGGAATGCTATTGGCTGAAAGGTCGGGAGACAACGAATCACAGAATTGTTTTTCTGTATGCTCTGTATCATGGGGTCTGATTGTCTTTTTCATTGCAGTTTGCTTTTCCCACCATCTTCCATTGTCTCGCCTAACTCGTTCAGTCTAACTCACGTGTGCGCCGTTCACGTTGTGCTTATTAATACGCTTTGCTTGTGATTGTATTTTCACGCATAATTTAACCTTTGCAATGCCTCCCAAACATCCTTCATCTTCTAAGGCTTCTGGTAGTCAGCCTAAGTGGCAAAGGAGGATGTTAACCATAGCAGATAAGGTGAAACTCTTAGATATGTTGAAAGAAGGAAAAAGGTTTAAGGATGTCGGCTGCTATTTTGGCCTCAATGGATCTACTGTTCGCTACATAAAAAAGGACGAGGCAAAGATCAGGAAAACAGCGAGCATTTCTTTTGATAAATCAGCGAAGAGGGTCGTAACATCCCGCAATAAGGTACTAGTGCGGATGGAAGCTGCTTTGGCCATGGATTGCTGATTGCAGAAAGAAAAACATCAGCTTAGACACCAATATCATACAAACAAAGGCTAAGAAGCTGTACGATACATTTGCTACAAACAAACCCGTCGACGACAGTGGCGACCGTGGAGAGAAGGGGAGAGAAGAAGATATCGACGACCCACAACCAGGACCCTCCACCGAGGATACAACCGTTCATTGCTAGCAAGGGATGGTTCTTCAAATTTCAAAAACGCTATGGCCTAAAAAGCGTTTCAGTGCATGGCGAAGCTGCCTCTGCAGATACAGCTGCCGCAGAAAATTACATGAAGAACGACTTCAAGAAAATTATCGCCGAAAGGGAATCTGTTCCTGAGCAAGTCTTCAACATGGATGAGACTGGCTTATTTTGGAAGAGAATGCCATCTCGCACTTTTCTCTTCAAGGAAGAAGCTAAAGCCCCGGGATTTAAAGCACACAAAGATCGTGTTACCCTCATCATGTGCGGGAATGCTGCGGGCTTCATGTTAAAACCCGGGCTTATCTACAAGTCAAAGAACCCTAGGGCTTTGAAGAACAAGAATAAGAATCTGCTGCCAGTGTATTGGATGCATAACCCTAAGGCCTGGATCACGAAAAGCCTCACATCGGACTGGTTTCACCAATGCTTTATCCCTCAGGTTAAACTTTATCTTGCGGAAAAAGGCCTTGAATTTAAAGTCCTTCTTTTGATGGATAATGCTGGTGGCCAAGCAACTAATCTCGAATATAACGGTGTTCAAGTCGAGTTCCTGCCACCAAATACAACGTCACTGATTCAGCCTATGGATCAAGGCGTTATTCGTGCGTTCAAGGCCCTCTACACACGAAATGCCCTGGCGAACCTGGTTGAATCCATGGATTCGGACAAAGACTTCTCAATGAAGACGTACTGGCGTAATTACACGAATGCCACATGCCTTCAAAATATTCAGAATGAAATCAAATAGATGAAGTCGGCCACAATCAATGCCAGCTGGAAGAAATTGTGGCCCGAAGTCATCCACGACTACAAGGGATTTGCTCCTGACGAAGTCCATAACTCGGCAGTTGCGAAAGCTGTGAAGTTGGCTGCATTGCTAGGAGGAGAAGGCTTTAAAGATATGACTCACGAAGATGTGAATGAACTGATTGACTGCCACTCGCAGCCTTTGAGTGATGAAGACTTGGAAGAAATGACGAAATCAGCGAGCGAAGAAGAGGAAGAACTTCAGGATACGCACGAAGAAACTGAAGAACCTGGCCTCACACTCGAACGTCTGGCAGATATATATCAACATGTGAAAGCAGCCCAACAACTCTCGCAGGAATATGACGATAATATGGTTCATTCGGTGACCTTCTGTAATTTTCTCGACGATGCCATGATTCCTTACCATACCATCTTCCAACAAAAGAAGAAACAGTGACAGCAACTCCCCGTTACCATGTTCTTCTCACCCAAAAAGCAGCCGTAAAGCTTTTATTGGCTGTGAAATAATTTCCTCTGGGGTCAAGAAACGTCATTACCACCTCATTCACGGTAAGTTTACCTATCACATACATATAAATTTACGTTGCATGCTGTTATTTATAAAGTAAAGGGTATTTTTTTAGCGCAGGGAGGGTTTATGCAGTACGTAAACATAAAAATAATTGTAAAATACCTATGTACATAAGTATGTCATGTAATTACCACTTCATTCACCATAATTTTATCTATCACTTTCATATAAATTTACGTTGCATGCTGTTATTTATAAAGTAAAGGTTGTTTTTTAAACAGTGCAGGGAGGGTTTATACAGTACGTAAACGTAAAAATAATTGTAAAATACCTATGTACATGAGTATGTCATGTCATTACCACCTCATTCACCGTAATTTTATCTATCACTTTCATATAAATTTACGTTGCATGCTGTTATTTATAAAGTAAAGGGTGTTTTTTTAACAGTGCAGGGAGGGTTTATAGAGTATGTAAACGTAAAAATAATTGTTAAATACCTATGTACATGAGTATGTCATGTAATTACCACTTCATTCACCGTAATTTTATCTATCACTTTCATATAAATTTACGTTGCATGCTGTTATTTATAAAGTAAAGGGTGTTTTTTTAACAGTGCAGGGAGGGTTTATACAGTACGTAAACGTAAAAATAATTGTAATATACCTATGTACATGAGTATGTCATGTCATTACCAATCTCATTCACCTTAAGTTTATCTATCACTTTCATATAAATTTACGTTACATGCTGTTATTTATGAAGGAAAGGGTGGTTTGTTAACAGTACAGGGTGAGTTTATACAGTGTAAACATAAAAATAAATTAAAATATCTATGTACATATAGGCTGATCCTACTCCGCGATTTTCCTGTCTCGCGCCGGGTCCCGGAACCGAACCATCACGATAATTGAAGGAACACTGTACTATACCAACCTAATTCCCTTGCCTAGCAGTAAATAAACAAGAAATGATACTTAATTGCCATCTGTATAACAAATACAGAATATGATCATTATCATTAGTCCCATTTCATTACCAGATTACTGTCACTTTAAATGTTAGATATATCCTCCTCTTCCAAACTTTGCTGGCACTATCATAATTGTTTTCCTTTACATTTTTACTTAATGTCATGATGAGTTTAAAAATTATTTCTTTTTGCACACTAATGAAAGTGAAAAATATGGTAAATACTGAATTACATACTTTCCATATGTACAAGCAACTAATCTATTGAGTGTTGGTATCTGAAGTAATATATGTGATTTTGTGATATAAAATGCATTACTAATCCTCATGTTACACAAGCTGTTAACTGACATTAGCAACAGATGTATATGAAAAGTATGATAAGCTACTCTTTACATTCTCATGCATTATCAGAAAAACTGCAGTATGTACTATAAGACTGTATTACACTGTAATCTGTAAGTTTTCCATATGATATTTATTATTTTCTTAAGTTGTCCAGACGGTACAGAGTTGTCAAAAGATCATCGTGTTTGTATAGATGAAGATGAGTGTGTCTCGGGACCTTGTAAAAACGGGGGCATTTGCCAAAACCAGCAGCCTTCCTACTCATGCCAATGCCCTCCTGGTTATAATGGTACAAACTGTGAATTGATACAAGAAGTCAACCCAACTCAACATCTGACTCTTTTAACATCTTTAATTGTCTGTATTCTTATTTTATTTGGTAAGTTATCTCAGGTTTTATTTAATATTGAATGAATTAAATATGCTTGACCAATATATGCCTTGCAGGAGAATTTATTTTCCTTCAGTTTCAAATTGTCATATGTAAAAAGAAAAATTTCCTCCAAAATGGCTTGATTTACAAAAGGAATGGACATCCAAGATTTGATGATGAAAGATTAAAGAGTTAAAAAAAAAAAAATTTATAACAATGTGTAAGCACAATTTCTTACCCCTTCTCGTCGCTCATACATAGCACCTTTCAGGCTGTAATGTAAACACAGCCATATTGTTGGAAAATTAGAACTTACAAATTGGACTAATAAAATGACAGAAAAGGGGTCAATTTTTGTCCCTGCTTCATTTTCTTATAAGTAGGGGCAGAAAAGAAAGAAACAAATCAATAAACTCATCCCCTCTTTCCTTGAAGAAATACTATTAACATCTGGCTACTATTTTACATGGTAATGGCCCCTGGAAATATTTGGTTTATATCCAAAACCCTTTCTTAAGTCAGCATGGGGAATTTTCCTCGTCACAGCTAATCACTAGAAGATTCCAAAGGCCATTAAGATAAATAGCTCTCTTGAGAATTACATATACTTCTTAAAAATCTTTGCTTTGAAGTCATTAATTATAATATGTATGTAAACTGTAAGAGATGCCTATACTTAGGAGAAGAGTATAGTTCCGAGAATAATTTTTATCATGAAACAAAGATGTGCAGTACTGAGTTGAGCTATAAACTAGTTGTAATGGGTGTCTGGAGGTAGTTGTAGTTCTCCAAGATGATTGTAATGGGTGTCTGGAGGTAGTTGTACTTCTCCAAGATGACTCTTGATAACTCCTTGTCTTTATTCTCATTATCAGTATTTGTTTTTAATAAAAGTATACCTATGAAAGGTAATTTTATATGTTTACATATAACACTAATATTCCATATAGCTTGGAGCGTTAATTAATGTCTTTAACTCAAGAAATTAGGATGAAAAAAGCAAAGTTTGTAAGTCCAAATATGGTTTGGAGAAAAGAGGAACTTGCACAAATTTAATATTTTCTTTCATAAATTTGTTGCCATTAAAACAAATTGTCCCATGATAGTATTTCGTATTCAAGAGTATTAGATAATAATTTTTATTTCTACAGTAATTGCATTGGCAATCCTGGTGTATCTTCGAAGGAAACGGCTTCACTTATCTGAGGAAAATGCAGTTAAGGTGACGCATAATACAAACATCAGAAAAGACAGCAAAGGCAGTTTTGAGGGAGAAGTTACAGTCTTAGATCTCACAGCTATGAGTGTTCCTTTATCAAATACTGTTAACAATGGAAATATTTCTCTGTCAGGAGTGCAAGGTAATGATCACTGCAAGTTACGAGACATTCTGTAGATGTTAACAAGGATTATTTATATTTATCCGCAGTACTTTACACAAAAATACATTATTTATCCTTGAGGCTGAGGATGTATTATACTAGCCAAGTGTTCTCTGCAAAGGAAGATAAAAGGTATAACTTCCTTTGAATTTTTCTTGCAGCAAAACAAATGAAAGACGTGAGGAGCATGTGCAGGGGAAGCTCTTCCCAAACTGCATCACCTCCTTTGTTACAGTTGGCCACTCTTTTGCATGGGATATTGCATTAGGAGAGGATAAAATACACCTCTCATCTAGAACAGTTGACAAGATAGGGAAAAACTGTACATTTGATCTCTAGAATTTAAATTGGCATATTTTCCACATAATTTGTAGTACAAAGATTATTCATTGCTAGTGAAGTTTTGTAATAAGCAGTATTTTGAAAATATTGAAATGCTAGGAGCTTATTCTGCTATGTGCTAGCCATGAAGATTGGTCAGCTCATAGGTTTCACCTATACTATTCAAAGGAAAGTAACATAGTGAGGAAACACTACTGAGTATGTTAACCATGGACAAAAAAATCTGTGAATAACTACAAATCTAAAATTGTGCAGGATGACAGAAATTTCATTACAGCAAGAGCAGTCTTATATCATATATGCAATTCATGTGGACCACCACCCAACAGTAATGATAGGGAAAAGTCGCGAATTCCTAGGTATAGTAAAGTATGGCGAAGAAAATCAGAGTTCTATAATTTAAATGGTTTGAAGGAAAAAGTGCTCTTCTGTGTATGGTGCATTACAATAACAGCAAAACAGCAACATGTATCTGGCAAAAGGTGTAAATGATGCATATGAGCCCGGAAGCAGCAGTATCCCAACAGATGCACCATGGCTACTTCTAATCTGTGATTTCTGAGCTCAACCCATGGCTTCAAATGCCATTCATATTTGAGATGCCTTTGCTAAGTTGAGAAACAGAGGGAAGAGAAAAGGCTCTCTTAGCAAAGAGTTCTGCTGCCTCATTCCCAGAAAAGCCATTATGGGCAGGGGTCCAGCAGAATGCAATGTTAGAACCACTTCCCTGAAAACAAACCATTGCCTGTAAGCAATTATAGAGGGTCCCCACTAAACATCAGGATTCCATTCCTGACAGCTGACAAAGTGGACTTTGACTTAAGTTGGAACACACCTATAATTTGAACCTGGGTCTGAGGAGACTGGGGCAGGTGAGTCTGGAGAGGCAAAATAATCTATAATCTATAGAAATAATCTAAGTTCTCACTGTAAGATATAGTAAAACTACACTACATGTAGACTATACTAAATATAAAAATATTAAAGAACTAAATTAATACAAAACTGTACAGTACAAATTGTCTTACCTTTACTCTCATATCTCCACTTCAGCTATCTTAATGCAAAATTTATTGCTAATGCTCTACTTTATTATTATCACTGTATTATCATCATTAATTAAGTATTACTATTATTGTTATCATTATTATAATAAAGCCGGTTTTACATCACAGATTCCCTTTTCTACCAAGGGCTAGGACAGTTGCCTTCTTGCCAAGGACTTGTTTTGGCAGATGTAATCATTACCCTGAGTGCATGCCCTTGCTAACCTCAGACTGTGGCGGGGTGCGAACCCTCGACCTGCCGCCTCAGAGTCGCGGACACTACCATTTTGCCAATGTTACTACGTATTGTTATCATTATTATTATTATTATTATTACTATTATTATTATCTGTTCACTTATTAGCTATATTTCTGTTCACTGTAAGTGTATGTATTCCCCTTTTACTTATTTGTTCAATTACATGTCTACTTATAAGTGTACTCTTACTTTTATAAAAGAATAGCTATTGTAAAAAAAAATGAAAATAAATGTTTCTTTGTTACTCGTGCGGTCGGCTTGCACACTGGCAGGGGCATTGCAAGGGATGGTAGCCCCCTCCCTAATTATTTCTGCTAATACACTGGGAAACTCTTCTGCTGCTTTCTTATCACCACTAACTAGCAGCTTCACCTTGAAAATTAGCACGACTCTTAAAACGATTAAACCAAACCATACTGTCCACAATCTCTTCACTTTCACTCCCTTTTCAGAGCATTTTACTATTTTAACATTAATTTCCATCATGATGGCTTTTCTTTTCTTCGTAGCACTGCCATCATAACTCTCACCACTACGATAGGCATAGTAATATCAGAAACGAGCGAGCAAGCAGACAAAAACAAGACACAATATGATTGGTGAGAAGAAACTGAGCTGTGCTTTTTCTTCTTCTTCAAATGCCGTGTGATGCCGGATTCTTACATGACACTCAACAAACTATTTCTAGTAAATTCGTATTTACAGCAATGTGTTTGGTATTTTTTTTAAATTCAATATAATTGTTCAATATAAACAAATAAATACATAAAGCCATTAACTTGATAAAGACGAATACAGTACAGCTATGCTGCTAGCTGTGTATTCGTGTGTATTTCAAATAAAATCGTATTTACAGCTATATGCTTGTTTTCTTTTAATTCAATATAACCAAATATATAAATAAATAAAGCCAATAACGTGATAACTATGAATACAGCCGTGCTGGTAGCTGTGTGTACATGTGTATTTTGAATAATATCGTATTTACAGCTATGTGTTTATTTTATTTTTACATTCAATATAGTTCTGCAATATAACCAAATTTATAAATAATTAAAGCCATTAACTGATAACTACAAATACATCTGTGCTGCTAGCTGTGCATTTCGAATAATAACGTATTTACAGCTATGTGTTTGTTTTTTTTAAATTCAATATGGTCCTTCAATATAACAAAATCTATAAATAAATAAAACCATTAACTTAATAAATATGAAAACAGCTGAGCTACTAACTATGTATTCATCTGCCACGCTCACAAACTGTTTTGGCACACAGTTTGAATTTACCGCACCAGCCAGGTAGGTCAAATAATTTATTAATAATTTACTAATTATTTATTGGCCTCCAACACAAAATTGAAATGAAATGACGTTCTACGGGGATCCCGTTTTATATATATATATACAGTGATCCCCTCATTATCGTGGGGGTTCGGTTCCGGGACCCGGCACGAAACAGGAAAACCGCGGAGTAGGATCAGCCTATATGTACATAGATATTTTAATTTATTTTTACGTTTACACCGTATAAACTGTATAAACCCTCCCTGTACTGTTAACAAACCACCCTTTACTTCATAAATAACAGCATGCAAGCGTAAATTTATATGACATACTCATGTACATAGGTATTTTACAATTATTTTTACGTTTACTGTATAAACCCTCCCTGCACTGTTAAAAACCACCCTTTACTTTATAAATAACAGCATGCAACGTAAATTTAATGTATGTGATAGGTAAACTTACCTTATCTGTTATGGTTAACATTTTCCTTTGCCGCTTAGGCTCACTACAAGAAGCCTTAGAAGATGAAGGATGCTTGGGAGGCATTGCAAAGGTTAAAATATGCGAGTAAAAAAATCACAAGCAAATCGTATTAATAAGCACAACGTAAACGGCGCACACGAGTGAGGCGAGACAATGGAAGATGGTGGAAGCCTTTGTCCGAAACGCTGATAGCGGTATCGTATTTTACATGCTGCAATACTGTTAGTATTTATGTTTTTTACTATTTTTTACTGTTTTATTATTCTTAAGCTAAGAAATACGTTTTTTTATCAATAAAATCATGAAACTACTGGAAATATAAATACATATGCTAGCTCTCGTAGCTGCGACCCCAATACATTGTACGCTATCGAACACAAGCAAAACGTTTAATAACCACAACGTGAACGGCGCACATGTGAGTTAGACTGAATGAGCCTTTGTCCAAAACGCTGATAGCGGTATCGTATTTTACATGTTGCAATACTGTTAGTATTTATGTTTTTTACTATTTTTTACTGTTTTATTATTCTTAGGCTAAGAAATACGTTTTTTTTATCAATAAAATCGTGAAAATACTGGAAATATAAATACATATGCTAGCTCACGTAGCTGCGACCCCAATACATTGTACGCTATCAGACAAAAGCAAAACGTTTAATAAGCACAACGTGAACGGCGCACACGTGAGTTAGACTGAACGAACCTTTGTCAGAAACGCTGATAGCAGTATCGTATTTTAAATGTTGCAATACTGTCAGTATTCATGTTTTTTACTATTTTTTACTGTTTTATTCTTCTTAGGCTAAGAAATATGCTTTTTTATCAATAAAATCATGAAACTACTGGAAATATAAATATATATGCTAGCTCACGTAGCTGCAACCCCAATACATTGTACGCTATCGGACGCTATTTTGAATGATGCAATACTGTGAGTTATACTGTACGTATGTACACCATGTTCCTTTTATACTCGATTTTTTTATATGCGAAATTGCAATAACGCCCCCCCAAAAATAATAGTAAAAAACTCGGAATTCGCAAAAAAAATAAATAAATAAAATAAATAAATAAATAAATAAATAAATTATTATTGTGACACCAGGATGGACCAAAGAATGATAAAATAAAACAGCCTTTATCAGGCTGTAAAGAGAAACAGATGGAGAGTGTAATGACCTGTCAGATGTGAAGGGATTATAAAAGATGTGGAATGAATATCCAGCTCTCTGCTGGATTTTAATATACCTGTGCATTACTCTCATGATGTCTATTCCAAAAATTCTCCTTAGATCTTTTTATTATTATTATTATTATTATTTTTAACAATTATTTTCCTTTGATGATGATTGTGGAGATTATTATTATTATTATTATTATTATTAATATCATTATTATTACGAATTTGTAATTAAACCATTATTTTTACAATAAATAATGTAGTTTTGGTTGAATGAACAAGAGTTAATTAAATCTCTCTCTCTCTCTCTCTCTCTCTCTCTCTCTCTCTCTCTCTCTCTCTCTCTCTCTCTCTCTCTCTCTCTCCAACATTCTATTCTACCCAATAGGGTGGGTAGATATATATAATGTTTAATGATGATGATCTTTTCTTATCGTAATCCTCTTTGTACTGGTGGAAGAAGCCTCTGCGGGCGCTTATTTACTATATTAAAAAAAAAAATAATAATAATAATAATATAGTAAATAAGCGCCCGCGGAGGCTTCTTCCACCAGTACAAAGAGGATTACGATAAGAAAAGATCATCATCATTATACATTATATATACACCCACCCTACCTCTGTCATATGTCTATCTAATCTACATTTGAAGGTGTCTAAGTAATACAATTCAGAATCTGAATTCCAGATCAAAACTTAGCACGAAGGTCTGCCCCTCTCTTTTTTCTCTCTTACTTTATTTAATTTTCGTGCTTTTCCCTCCAATTCCCTTATATCCTTAATCCCCTCCCTTTTTTCCCCTCCTAGCCTATCCCATCCTATAACAAAAAAAAAAAAAAAGTATTGGCATTTATTATCCTACTAGGAATACTCAACGGTATTACCAAGCCAATTATCACCAATTTCCCTTCTGAACCTAAATTTATCAAGATTAAATCCATTACCCATTACGAGTTCTGGTGTGATCATGAATTTTTAAAACTTTATTAATATCACCCTTGTTAATCCCTTTAAACCATTTATACACCTCAATCATATCCCCCCTAACTCTGTGCCTCTCTAGAGTATGTAGATTAAGTTTTTTAATCTGTCATATGGTAGATTTAGGCATTGCAAATTTTTTTTTTTTCGTTTTTTAGTCTTGCTTTGGTTATTTATAATTCTTATTTTATCTTTGTATACATTTGCAGATAGAGGTTCGTTCTCCTGCATCCTCCTCCTCTTCTACCACATAAGTTACTTGCTCACTGCCACCATGCATGTCCCAGTGTACTGTATAACTGTTGCCCACTGCATACTAGAGTAAAGTATAGTAATGTATGTTAATTTCTAGCTGTAAAGTGAATATGAATATCTTTTGTATACTCTTAAAACTAGATACAGGGCTTTCTGCTTTGCTATGTAGTAATAAAATATGTTTTTTACTTATATCTTTGGCATGGTGTGTCTATGTAAGGTTTGGAACGTATTTATGCCCTTTATCATTGTTTCTCAAAGAAAATAACTCGTTTTTTCACGCAATTTTCCATTTACCCGACCCTTCTGAGAACCTATCTAGGCGTTATTCTGAGAACTAGGTGTATATCTAAATTTATGTTTTTAACTATTTTTTACTGTTTTATTATTCGTAGGGTGGGAAATAAATTTTTTTTATCAATTAGATAATGAAATATGTTTTTTTTTTTTCAATAAAAAAAATGAAAATACTGAGAATTTTTATTTTTTAATATTTTAATATTTTTGCATATACCCAAAAAATAAAATAATAATTTGCCAAAAAAAAAAACGTGGTACAGTGAAAACACGAACCAAGAAACGCGATCCAGCGGGGGATCACTGTATGTATATATATATATATATATATATATATATATATATATATATATATATATATATATATATATATATATATATATATATATATATATATATATATATATATATATCACAGTGGTGACCCCAACCCACAAACTTAATCCGTTCCCAAAAACTGTTCTTAGGTTGGAATGTTCTTGGGTTGGATTTATTTTTCCCTTTGAAAAGCATGTAAATTCAATTAATCCGTTCCTGGTCACAATAAATATTCATTCTAATATTTTTTTTAGTTACTAAAAACATGAAATATAATACAGGTTAAATGTATTTCATCTGTAAAAGGAAAATTCATTAATAATAGAAAGGAATTCTACTCTATTAAAGTAAAACATCTACATATTCAAGTATAGTTTTTTTTTTAATGATTGTGACACCAGGACGGGCCAAAAAAATAATAAAATAAAACAGCCTTTATCGCGCCTGGGCACGAAGAATACAGTAAAGAGAACAGAGATGGAGAGTGTAATGGCCTGTCAGATGTGAAGGGATTATAAAAGATGTGTAATGAATATACTGTATACCTAGTTTGCTTTGTACGTGTGTTTATAATCCGCGAAATTGGAATAACGCCCCTAAAAAATAATAGTAAAAAAAATACGAACTACACTAATAACACCCGCCATAAAAATTTGAAAAAAACATTTTCATTTTAGTAAATAATCGACCGCTTCGGAGGCACTTTTCCGCCATGCTGCCATGTGCTTCAGTGTCTCTTTACCCAGCATACTGCGTGTATATATCGCTTGTTCTAACTTTGTTTGTGTTAAGGTTTGTATATTGTCAGGAAAAAAAGCGTGCGAGAGCGCATCAGCTGATACGGAGGCGGCAAAACGTTTGCAGATAGAGGTTTGTTCTCCCGCATCCTCCTCCTCTTCTACCGCTTAATGCAATCGGATATTATGGAGAGAATGGAAAAAAAAGCATTAAGAACAAACAGCAAACAAACTTGCGATATAATATTGTCAAGGAAATAG
>JAXCGZ010022984.1:0-32500 GCA_037179515.1 Halocaridina rubra
TGCACAATATGCTATAAAAATTAATCTGCCAATATAGCATCTGCATTTGCTCGCTGATATAGGAAGATTTCCATACACAAGTATCAACCTTAAAAAACACATTATTCAATATACAAGGACGATTGTCTACATAGAAATCCACAAGAATTTATAGTACAGATAGCTTACCATGACTGAAGGGGAGGGGATACAGCTCTAACCATCAGCAAAAATTTTCCACATTCACAAATTATAAGATCATCAATAAAATACCCCATAACACAAACAGTCATACTACTGCAAAGACACAAGCAAGTAAACAAGCCCAGCTTTTTCATATCTTATATCATCAGGGACACAGTTCTAGGTCAACTGCCCATGAGACACCTACCCTGGACAACTGCCCTATACCTTCAATTCCAAGTTACATTTCTGAAATTAAAATCACCTACAATGCAAACTCTCACCTAACCAAACATAATCTACATATCATTATTAAATTCTCCATATTGAAGAATCTAATGAGGCATTTGTTCTATGGGGCAGCTGTTCAGGGGAGTTCTCCTGATACCCAAGGATACATGACAATATAACTATAAACCTAGAGTGAGTTTGCAATATTTGCTTTCTTGGATATATAAAAAAAAAACAACTCACCAGCTTTTGACGAAGGGTTTGTGACACAACAGCAGTCTCGTTGCTCATGATGATATTACATTAATACATTCTGAAAGAAACAACGAATTTTCTTTTTTAGTACCAAAATGATGTCACATCCAGTTGAAATCAAACACCAATTAAAGAAAAGGGAGACAATAGGTCTTCATCAAAATATATACATTGTAATCTCTTCTATGAGCTGTTTATGTCATGGAAAAGAAAATTCAGGGAGGATGAGATTGTCAGCCCTTTGCTTCCTTATATTCTTTAGTCAGCTCCTATGACAAGTCTGGAATATGAGTGAGGAATTCTTTCTTCCCCACTACTATAAATACACACCTCATCCATCGTTTTATGTATCAAAATTAGAGATCAGTGCAGGGGGGTAAGACTGGATGCCTTCATAATGCCTCACAGGGGGTTCGAACCTGTGTCAGCCACCTCCTGACTTGCGTGAGCTACCACAGAGACCCCATGGCCCCTGGGGACAGAAACTTACCTTACCGTACTTTTAGTTTATGTAAGGGATGAAGATAATACAGTTTGTGAGAATAATACAGTGACAAAGAAATTGGGTTGTATATAAAACCTTATGAACTTCCTTCACACTAGAGCACTTCCCTCTTAATAAATAAAAAATAATAAAAAATAATAATAAAAATTACAGTATATCCATACAAGAATCTTCAAAACGATTACAATTTTTCACTCAGCAAAATTCCAAAATGTTTACATCCAAGAAGGCAGTGTAAGGATACACACTAAGTTACCAGTGATATATACTGAATTCTTGGGTTTTTTGAAAGAGACCACAATAAAAACCCATATCAACTTAGGGCTGTGGTAAGAAACATTCTCAAAGAGGTTATCTTGGGCTGACTCAGATCATATGGAATTGAGACCAACCCAAAATTTAGAATTCTATAAACAGTAATCAAAAATTTATAAATCTTTCCCACAGTTCCAAGAATTACTGTAATAAAGCAGAGATAATACTTTGGTCTGGGAGATATGTTATCTAAAATGATAAAGACAACTCTGATCTCTCATAATTCTTCTAAGTACATTTACACATGTAAGATACACATAAAAATTCTTAAGAGATATAAGTCTTTTAAGCTCTTATCATCAGCTACTTGCAGCTTCCAAGGGTTTTTTCTAACTGATACCAAATCCTGCTGAAAGCAAAGGTGGCAATAACTTGACAGACAAGGGAGGTAGCAGGAATATTCCACATCTGTACCAAACCATACACCTTCTAAAAGCTGTTCTGAGGCAAAAAGAATTTTTTATTGATAATATGACTGCCTACTTTTCCCTCTCTTATTCCTTTTAGTCGCCTATTATGACAAGCACGGAATACGAAAGAGTAATTTCCCTCCTTCATTTGGAATACAAAAAAGATAAATTTAGCTAAAAGGCAAAGACTAAGATTATAAATGACCTGGATTCCTATAACATATACAGAGATTTTATCATTACTATGTCTAGTTTTGCTGTAACGTTAATCAAAATAAAATATTTTGTGTACTGTAGTCAATTTTAGGATTTTCATTTCAAATCTCATGTAACAGTGTACAGAACAGAATATTGTAATTTGTAATCAGTCAACTTCACTCATTACTTTTCCTCTTTTCAGTTACTAAAAATCTATCAAGGTCATATCCGTCCCTGGTTAGAATACTGCTCGCACATCTGGGGTGCTGCTTCTTATACGTATCTTTTAGGTAGGGTTGAATCTAAGGCAATCAGACTCATCAATGACCCTTCTCTTACTCTTAATCTGGATTCTCTTTCTCTTTGCCATAAGGTATACAGTAATCCCTTTCTCTATTTTATCGCTACTATTTCCATCGCTGCTCTGATGAGTTGGCAAGTTGCATCCCTCCCCCACTGCCAAGGCCACAAAACACTCACAAAGCAGCCTCATCTCACAGGTACTGTGGAGAGATTTGTAACTTGCAGATTGGTCGATGCAGCGACTGTTTCTTACCATTCACCTCCAGACTCTGGAATTCTCTTCATCATTCAGTCATTCCTAATTCTTATAACCTATCTTCCTTCAAAAAGTGGATCTATCATGATATCAAGAAATAATCCCTCTATATATCTAGGTCCTTAATACTTAGACTACTCTTCCAGCCTGTCAGTTTTCAATTCTATATAATTCCCTTATTTTTGCCTTGTACTTAACCTCTTACTTTTTCTTCATCTTAATGTTTTCTTTGTACCATTGCCTGTTGAGGGCAATTTTTCATGCCTCTCCAGGTGTCAGAGTTTTATATATATATATATATATATATATATATATATATATATATATATATATATATATATATATATATATATATATATATATATATATATATATATATATATATATATATATATTTTTTTTTTTTTTTTTTTTTTTTTTTTTTTTTTTTTTTGTGACACCAGGACAGGCAAAAAAAAATGCCCTCATCAATAAAGGCCCAGGCTCGAGAAAACATTAAGACGAAAGAAAAAAAGAAGCTAATGGACCAGGCAGAGTTTAGGTAATGATACACAAAGGAAAAGGACAGACTGAAAAAATAGTCAAAGTACTGAGGACCTAGAGATATGGAGGATTAGGCCCTAAGATGACAATAGATCTGCTTTTTGAAGGAAGATAGGTCATAAAAATTTGGAAAGGCAAAAAGAGGACAAGAGTTCCAGAGTCTGGGGGTAGATGGGAAGAAGCAGTTGCCGCACCAAACAATACACAAACTGCAAATCTCCACACAGTACCTGTGAGACGAGGCTGCTTGGTGAGTGTTACATGGCCTCGGCAGTGGGGGAGGGATGCAACTCGCCAACTCATCAGAGCAGCGATGGAAAAGAGAAGGGGATGATACCTTATGGCGAAGAGAAAGAAAATCTAAATCAGAAGCATGAAAAGGATCATTAATGAGTCTGACTGCCTTAGATTCAACCCTATCAAGAAGTTAAGTATACGACGAAGCACCCCAGATGTATGAGCAGTATTCTAAGCAGGGGCAGATAAGATCTTTATAGATTTCAAGTAACTGTAAAGAGTTAAAGGAATGACGAAAACAAAACAGAATCCCCAATTTTTTTGGATGAAGATTTAGAAATTTGGATTATGTGATTCCTCAAAGACAAGGTAAGAGGCTATATGGATTCCTAATATGTTGATAGAATTAAGAGGGTAAACTTTGTTAGTTTCGAATACAATAGGGCTATCAAGAGGAGAAGAAGATAAAGAGATAGCCAGAAACTGTCTTGGAAGCGCTAAATTTAACTATAATTTGGGTGCCCCACTCATATACCCTCTGCAAATCGGAGTTGAGATTAGAAGACAGAGTGATACAAGACTGATTACGAGAAGCAGACGAACGTTGTGAAGAAAAGGCAGAAGAAAAGTTAAGGGTAGAATTGTCAGTAAAGGCATGAAGAGAGGAAGATGGGGATTGTAGAATATCATTGATGAAGAGAAGGAACAGAGTAGGCGAAAGATCACATCCCTGTGGAACACCACTGGTAACAAGGAATGGGCTAGATGTTGCCCCATCAACAACTAAAGTTAGAAAAGAGTCAGAAAGAAAACTGGAAATCAGAGAACAGAGAGAAGCAGTTAAGTCATAGGCAGGGAGTGTGGCCCACAGAGCCATGTGCCAGACTTGGTCAAAAGACTTAGAGATATCTAAATAGTTCCTTAGAGAAGATGACCATATATGAGTAAGATAGGACAGGAGGTCACCAGTGGATCTTGCCTTGTGGAAGCCGTACTTGTGATCAGAGATAAGTGAATTAGATTCAAGGTGTTTCAAGAAGATTCAAGGCGTTTCAAGAAGATTCAAGGCATTTCAAGAAGTGAGCACTGAGCAAGGTTTCAAAAGCTTTAGCAACAGAAGAAGTAAGAGTGTAGGATCGGTAGTTTGAATGAATAGAGCGGTCACCCTTCTAAATAACAGGTTGAACTAGAGAATGCTCTCAAGATGAAGGATAAATCAAGAAACTGGAGCTTCAGCGGCCGCCTTCACCACCGAAGACCACGTCCAATCCTGGAGGCTGTTGAACTCCCGCTCCTCACTCCAAACTGAGCTGGTTGCCATAGCCAATGCCTCAGTTTCTTCTCCCAGCAAGGATCTAACCACGCCCTTACTCTCTCTGGCTCTAAAGGCGCCCTACAGGGCATCAAGAAGTCACTCCTCAAACATAATGTGAGAAATATTACCAGCCACCACCAATCTCCAGCGCAACACCCTCACCAAGACCCACCGCAGAGGCACAGCAGTCAACTTGCACCATCTGAGACTTGGTTATAAGTGCAACGGGCAAATAGTGCAAGATGTCATTAGGGAGTGCACCTTCTGTCAGGAAGCCTTCCGCATCCACTGTTCCACTACATCCTCGAATGTGAAGTCTTTTCTGAAATTCGACGGAAGACTAGAGCCCCAGTAACACCTATCATGGATCCCAATGCCCTTCGTGTTGCTAGCTCCATAATCAGAATAGCAACAATGAACTTCATGGACAACCTACTGAACATATCAGTCAGTACCCTCCTCCTAGATAACAGGCAACAACTCATGCTCTTTGTCAAGACATGAGCTCATGAGGTTGAAAACCTTTTCCTCAGCCTCTCCAGCATGAGCCCAACACATGCTGGTGTGGTTCCAAAAGGAGGCCTTGTCCTTGCTGGTCATCAGTAGGACCCATTTTTAATTTTTCTTTTCCGTATTATGTTCTTCCATTTATTCTTCATTTTTATATATTCATAAATTTGTTCTTGTCTAGTTTCTCTTACCCTTCCTTCCTGGTAGTCCTCTAGGGGTTAAAAGCGTGCACGCAGCACCATCACCTCTCCCTTCTTCACCCCTATCCTATCTCGACTTTCCCCTTCCTCTCTACAAGACAGCTCAAAAATTGAAGGAGACTATAAATTATGAGCAGATCACTTCTGTTCCCTCTTATCTTTACAGATGTATTCCAGATCCAGATGATCCTACCTGTGGGCCCACCAAAGCCCGGCCACTTTCAGGGGTGGATATAGATAACGAACGAACGATGAAGAACAGATACTGGTTGTCAGAATGAGGCTAAAAAGACGGCAAAGTGCGGGAGTCATATCATTTGCAAACTCCTTAAGGAACCTTGCAGGGATACCATCTGGACCAGATGCCTTGTTCATCTTTAGCAAGCGAAGACCTTTATGAACTTTGCGTGAAGAAAGGATAAGGGAGGGCATAGGGATAGAGAGAGGTAAAGATTGAGGGACAATTGCGCTGGAATCATTTACGGAAGTTGGCAGAAAAATTAAAGCCAAAGAGAGTGGCTTTGTCGGTGGGAGAGCAAGCTATAGAACCATCAGAATGAATGAGCGGGGTAAAGCTCGAGTTACAGAAGTTTTTGGAGAGGTTTTTGGCTAAGGACTAGATGCATTTGTCAGCGGGAGAGGAGTAAAGGTCATCAACTTTCCTTCTTATAAAGGAACCTTAGATCTTCGAATCTGAGCAGTACAGAGTTTCCTAGCTACAATATAGGGGCTACCACACAAGGGATACCACTACAGTCTTCTTCTTACATCCAAATGGATTTGGTAAAAAGCTGTACAAGCCATCTAGTGCGGTCAAACGTGGGAACACATACTTATGGGTGGTTGAAAGCCAAGCATTATGTTCATGTACCATTAACATACCAAATTTTACCAAACGCTATGTTCACGAATTGCTAAACTACCAATTATTTACCAAGTGCTATATTCACCAAGCACTAGGTTCCCAATTTTTTTTTTTTTTGCGAAATAAAACATCCATGAATCACTGAGCTACCAATTTTTACCAAATACAAAATTAACAATTCACAAAGCTACCAACTTTTTACCAAACTTCAGGTAATGTTTTCACAATTTTACAAACTCTCACCCTAAAATATTTTAGGTTGCTTAAAGTGTACATAAAATTATATATATATATATATATATATATATATATATATATATATATATATATATATATATATATATATATATATATATATATATATATATATATATTTTTTTTTTTTTTTTTTTTTTTTTTTTTTTAATCGTCAGCGTGGCAGCCGTGGCTGACTAATAATGCTCACGACTTTAATTCCTCAGGTCGTGGATTTGAGGCAAGCCAATGTCAGAGGTTACTAAGGGTATTCACTCAGGGTAACAGTCACACTTGCCAATTTCAAAGTCCTCCTCAAGAGGTAACTGTCCAAGCCCTACTGGAGTCCGTGACATAAACCAAATCACAATTCCAAATCCTCAGTGAGTGGTGCATTTTTTATAAATGATTGTGACACCAGGATGGGGCAAAAGAAATTAATAAATCTACCCTCAACGAGCCAGGGCACGAAGAAAACATGAAGTAAAAAGAGAGAGAGATAGGGAGCATTGTGACTAGTCAGGTGTGAAGAGATAAGATATGTTTGACGAATATCCAAGAATATCCAGTGTTGATGTAGGAATAGAAAAAGAACCGTAACTGAAGGAAGACTTAATATCTAACTGTCCTGGGCATTACTATTTTAGTCCAAATGACCCTTCAGCTGTGGCATTACAATGGGCGGCTGGTACCATGGGCCAACCTACTTAAGGATATGATAAAGTTTCTATTATTCTCTATAAATCTCTTGGAGAGGTCTCGTTCTGCAGTCTCCCATTTTAAATGTTTTAATTTATTGGAGTACGGATGACCAGTTGATAATTGGCCAAAATCAGTGAAATAAGGGTGGAGTCAAGAGTGTGAATTCGGTCAACAGGAATCCTGATCATGCACCAACTCCTAGATTTTCATCTAGATCAGATTTTCATTACTTCACTGACAATGTGGCTTCGTGTGTGAGGTGCTGATATAATTATTAATCGGTATTTTATCAGAATTTATTTCATAGTGCTTTACAAACAGAAGGTACCTGTGTCCCATTGCAATTAAGGAAAACTGAAATCCTTTAAAGGTAGTTTTTTCGTGGAGGTAAAACTTATGTTTTTCCTACACTTTTTTATAGTTAAAAAATTCTGACCTGCAAAAACTGTCATAAATATCTTTTTTTTTTTTTAAGGGTAAGTTTTTAAGGGTAGGTTAGGTGAATGAGATAGGTGGTCATAAAATCTAACCAAATTTAACCCTTTGTGATATGTCACTGTTACAGTAAGTGTGAGAGACTTGGTATACATCAACAGCACTCGATATAGAGTAATATTCTTACTTGTAAACTAAAATTAATTCATCTTAGAGGAGTGCTTGGCCAAAGAAGATAGCATGATAATTTTGTACTAATACACCACAAAGATTAGATTGGGGTCACTGCGGTAGTTAAGTAGCACAGTCCTCAACTCGTTAAGTGACCAACCTGCAATTAAGCCAACTGCAAGGCGACTGGAAGGTCATCCCGCCTTAATTACCCTGCTCGCTTTGTGTGTCCACCCTCACACTGGGGATTATATGTGACATAAAACGTAAAAAAGAAAAAAATCAGACCAAGTTGGGTAACTGGTATCGGTTGTCGCATTCGTATGTGTGGAACCTTACCAGACCCTCTCTCTCTCTCTCTCTCTCTCTCTGGCAAAAGTAATCAAGTAAATGCTTACTTTCTCATCAAGCTAGTAAAAATCTCACGAAATTTATTAGAAGATTCTGCTTGGTGAGGATAGGTTTGTTAATACCCAACTAACAGCGGTTTTTATTATGTACTTTTATTTCACTTATTGGGGGTGTTGAAGTAAACATTTACCGTATGCATTCTAGAATAAAGCACACTGTAATAACGTCATCACTTAAATAGTCCATCTTAATTAATCAACTCAAATTTGCAAGTCAATAATTATAAGGAAGAAAATCGAAGAATCTCGCACCAAAACATTAAGTTGTAAAAATGTAAATTAACTCAAATGACAGTAGTTCCAATACATTAAAAATACAAGAACAGACATTCAAAGTGTTAGCAAGAGCAGAAATACTTCCTCACCCTCTTATATAGCTTGCAATTATCAGGAAACTCAAATTGGGTGAAATATTGTCAAGGCCAGAGCTCCTACTGATAAACAAGAAAACATCCACCGTTTGATATAAGAAATTTTGATAATGTTTCTCATATATTTCAAAAAGCCACATCACTAATTATAATGAATATAGAGAAGAAAAAAAATTGAATGTTTAGGATGTTCAAAATTTAAAATGTTGTTCCTGTATTGCTTAACATACATAGCTTGAACGTAAAATTATTAAACATTACTTAGTTGAAGAGTGCAAAAAAAAACTAATACAAAAGTAAAAGAAAAAATACAAAAGTAAATATTTGTATTTTATTTGGGATCATTTTTCCTCAGTTCATAAGCTCTGCTATCACTAATTTCTCTGAAATATATATATATATATATATAATATATATATATATATATATATATATATATATATATATATATATATATATATATATATATATATATATATATATATAATATATATATATATATATATATATATATATATATATATATATATATATATATATATATATATATATATATATATATAAATATATATATATATATATATATATATATATATATATATATATATAATATAATAAATTGTCAGTAACTGATGGAATATTTCCTCATATGTAGGTTCACATCCTTCCAGAATCTTATTCTTTTGATTAACTTTATTTTTTCCCCCACAAAGGTAATTTCAATTTACAAACAATTCTCATTTCCTTAAAATTAATCGTTTCTTGCTACGAAGCAACCAAGAGAGGAATTACTAAATGAGTCATTTTACTTGACATATGTTTTTATATAACAGCTTCATATTTCAAGGAAACAAGATTCCTGCTGACTGCTTACCTGCACCATTATAAAAATAAAAAAAATTTTCATCACAAAATCCCGAATGTCAATGCAACATATATATATATATATATATATATATATATATATATATATATATATATATATATATATATATATATATATATATATATATATATAATAGTATATAAGCCCATCAGTGAAACAAAACTTATAAAACAATGCTATATTTCGGATCCTAACCGGATCCCTTCTCAAGGGATCCAGTTAGGATCCGAAATATAGCATCGTTTTATAAGTTTTGGTTCACTTAAGGGCTTCCTTACTATTTAGTGCTGTTTGCTAACTGTTTGTACTTATATATATATATATATATATATATATATATATATATATATATATATATATATATATATATATATATATATATATATATATATATATATATATATATATATATATATATATATATATATATATATATATATATATATATATATATATATATATATATATATATATATATATATATATATATATATATATATATATATATATATATATATACATATATATATATATATATATATATATATATATATATATATATATATATATATATATATATATATATATATATATATATATATATATATATATATATATATATATATATATATATATATATATATATATATATATATATATATATATATATATATATATATATATATATATATATATATATATATATATATATATATATATATTTATATATATATATATATATATATATATATATATATATATATATATATATATATATATATGCATAACCAAATAAGCACATTACATATGTGAAAACATGAATCATTTTTTACCCCGACCGGGACTCGATCCTAGGACTTATGATTACTAAGTCAAGGCGCTACCACTACACCACAGAAGGTTAAAAGGAATCCAACCTTATAGCTTATATCTGCTATACTTAGGAATGAACGCATTCTATCTGAATGCCACTATGTTCATATTACAGATTCCCCAACCTCACTCGTGGCTTCATTTTAGCATTTAATTCAATTCCCAATCTCATTCGGGCCATGAAATAACCAAATAAGCACATTACATATGTGAAAACATGAATCATTTTTTACCACGACCAAGACTCGAACCTAGGACTTATGATTACTAAGTCAAGGCGCTACCACTACACCACAGAAGGTTAAAAGGAATCCAACCTTATAGCTTATATCTGCTATACTTAGGAATGAACGCATTCTATCTGAATGCTACTATGTTCATATTACAGATTCCCCAACCTCACTCGTGGCTTCATTTTAGCATTTAATTCAATTCCCAATCTCATTCGGGCCATGAAATAACCAAATAAGCACATTACATAAATGATTCATGTAATGTGCTTATTTGGTTATATCGTGGACCGAATGAGATTGGGAATTGAATTAAATGCTAAAATGAAGCCACGAGTGACGTTGGGGAATCTGGAATATGAACATAGTGGCATTCAGATAGAATGCGTTCATTCCTAAGTATAGCAGATATAAGCTATAAGGTTGGATTCCTTTTAACCTTCTGTGGTGTACTGGTAGCGCCTTGACGTAGTAATCATAAGTCCTAGGTTCGAGTCCCGGTTGGGGTAAAAAAAAAATTATTCATATATATATATATATATATATATATATATATATATATATATATATATATATATATATATATATATATATATATATATATACAACAGGTAAATATTCTAGGGAGGGAAAGGAGAGACCAACAAAAGTAACCTTTGAGAGAGGAGACACATGTAGAGAATTATTGATGGGGCAAAAAGTCTCATAGACCTTCAAAAATTCATAGCAACGATCATTAGACGATACAGAACACAAGAAGAGATGGAAAGGATCAAAATATTGTAGCAAGACACTAAAAGGTTAAATGAGGAAAGAAATGAAGAAAAGGGGAAAAATTTTCATTTCAGTGTTCTTCCAGACAATGGGGAGATAAAGAAGATAATGACAAGATTAGGGAATGGTGCCTTATCAAGATTGTTATACACAAATGATGATGGATTAGCTGTTAAGTCAGTAGAATTAAAAGATAGGATTCACAACAGTAAGGCAGATATAGTAGCTGTTACAGAGACTAAGTTGAGTGAGGGCACAAACAGTGTCACAGTTTTTCCTAAGGGCTTCAGAATATTAAGGGTTGAAAGATCAGAGAGGACTGGTGGAGGGATAGCACTGCTCATAAGTGAAAGGATTCAGGTTGAAGAAATAAACTTCGTTATAGAAAGTGAGTTCAAGGAAATTCAAGTTGCTCGCATAAATACTGGGTCAGAGAGCATTATAATAATTGTTGTATATAACCCACCAAGGAACCAACATAGGCTAGAAGTTTATGAGAAAAGTAATATAGGTATACAAAAATTATAAACTCAGTTATTAACATGGCATGGGAAAAAATATGTCGGATTTTCTTTTTGAGAGATTTTCATCATTAAAAGATAGATTGGATAAATCTTGACCCATACAGTGGTGAGGACTCATTAGGGGCAATATTTCTAGATTGCGTACAAGGGAATTTCCTACACTAACATGTACTGGAACCAACTAGGGCCAGGGGTAGGGATGAGCCATCACTTCTTGATCTAGTATTCACAGAAAACACGTTGTATATTGAAAAAAAATGAGTATGAACCACCAATTAGAAAGAGTCACCACTGTGTGTTGTTGTTGGAGCATATCATTGAAGATATTCTCCTCTTGAGAGTAGAGGCACTGAGGACATGAGGAGGAACTATCCAAAAGGAAAGTACATCAAAATAAATAAACTTTAAAAGTTATTGATTGGAGAACCTTATTTTACAACAAATCTGTGCAAGAAATGTACGACATCTTTTGTGAGAAATATAGAAAGATAGTAGATTGCTGCATACCTGCCACCAAAGTAGGTGCAATTCATGCCCGAGAGAAGTGGTTCGAAAATGACTGTAATAGAGATAAGGAGTGGAAAGACAAATGCTGGAAAAGGAATAGGAGGAAAAAAAACATAAATGCCTGGCAAATCTACAAAAGATCAAGAAATGATTACCTAAGTAAAAGAAGACAGACAGAGAGAGACTCTGAAACGGAAATCACAAGGAGGGCTAAAATAAATTCAAAGCTTTTCCACAGCTTTACCAGAGGAAAACTGAGGGTAAAAGAACAAGCTTGAAGGCTTAAGAGAGCGGATGGAAGCATCACTGAGACGGATGAAGAGATCTGCAAAGAATTGAGCAAGGAGTTTCAGTCAGTATTTACAGTAGAAAATAACCCACCCTCTCAGATTGCAGAGATAGAAGCTCTTGAGCCGGTATTACAGAACATCATTCTTTCAGCCACAGAGGTATACAAAGTGTTGATGGAGTTAGATGTCCAGAAACCTACAGGTCATGATGATATATCAACTCTCTTAAGCCTTAAACCTGTTCTTTTGCCCTAAGTTTTCCTCTGATAAAGCGGTGGAAAGTCTTGAGATTTTCTTTAGCCTTCCTGGTGATGTCCCTTTCAAAGTCTCTCTCTGCCTCTCTTCTTTTACATAGGTAATCATTTCTTGCTCTTTTGTAGGTTTGCCAAGCATTTATGTTTTTTCTCCTCTTATACCTATTCCAGCATTTGTCTCTCCACTCCTTAGCTCTTTTGCACTCATTATCAAACCATTTCTCTCGGGCATGAATTACACCTACTTTGGTGGTAGGTATGCAGCCATCTACTATCTTCCTATATTTATCACAAAAGATGTCTTACATTTCTTGTGCAGATTTGTTGTAAAATAAGGTCCTCCAGTCAATAACTGCAAAAAGCTCATTCACTTTGATGAAATATCCTTTCGGATAATTCCTCCTCATGTCCTCAGTGCCTCTACTCTCAGGCAGAACATATTCAATGATATACTCCATCAACAACACATAGAAGTCACTCTTTCCAATTGGTGGTTCATACTCAATTTTTTCCAACACGTTTTCTGTGAATACTAGAACAAGTAGTGATGGCTCATCCCCAACCCTGGCCCACGTTGGTTCCATTACATGTTTGTGTAGGAAATTCCATTGTAAGCAATCTAGGAATCTTGCCGCGAATGAGTACTCTCCACTGTGTGGGTCAAGATTTATCCAATCTATCTCTTTATAATTAAACTCTTCCATAATCAAAATCCTACATTTTCTCTCCCATGCCATGTTAACAACTGAGTTTATGACTTCAATAGTAACTATATGACTTTCCTCATAAACTTCTAGCCTATGTTGGTTCCTTGATCTTCTGTCATTATCAGGGGATGTGGCCTCATTAAGATTGTTATACACAAATGCTGATGGATTAGCTGGTAGTGTTTTACCAGCTAATCCATCAGCTTTTGTGCATAAGAGTCGTAATGAGGCCCCATCCACTGATAATGACAGAAGATCAGGGGATGAGGCCTCACTAAGATTGTTATAGGCTAGAAGTTTATGAGGAAAGTCATATAGGTACTATTGAAGTCCTAAACTCAGTTGTTAACACTGCACGGAAGAGGAAATGCAGGACTTAGATTATGGGAGATTTTAATCATAAAGATATAGATTCGATAAATCTTGACCCACACAGTAGTGAGGACTCATTTGGGGCAATATTCCTAGATTATGTACAAGGGAATTTCCTACACCACCAAAGTAATGGAACCAACGAGGGCCAGGGGTGGGGATGAGCCATCATCTTGTTATAGGCCATCATCTTCATGAGCATAATCTTGTAATAGGCTAGAAGTTTATGATAGGTACTATTGAAGTCCTAAACTCAGTTGTTAACATGGCAAGGAAGAGGAAATGTAGGACTTTGATTATGGGAGATTTTAATCATAAAGAGATAGATTGGATAAATCTTGACCCACACAGTGGTCAGGACTCATTTGGGGCCATATTCCTAGATTGAGTACAAGGAAATTTCCAACACCAATGTAATGGAACCAACGAGGGCCAGGGGTGGGGATGAGCCAGCACTTCTTGATCTAGTATTCACAGATAACGTGTTGGATATTGGAAAAATTGAGTATGAACCAACAATTGGGAAGAGTGAGCACTGTGTGTTGTTGATGAAGTATATCAATGAAGATATTCTCCCTGAAAGTAGAGGCACTGAGGACATGAGGAGGAACTATCCAAAAGGAGATCATATCAAAATGAAGGAGCTTTTTGCAGTTATTGACTGGAGAACCTTATTTTACAACAAATCTATACAAGAAATGTACGATATCTTTTGTGTGAAATATGGGAAGATAGTAGATTGCTGGGTAAGATAGTAGATTGCTGCATACATGTCGCCAAAGTAGGTGTAATTCATGACAGAGAGAATTGGTTCGATAATGAGTGTAAAAGAGCTAAGGAGTGGAGAGACAAATGCTGGAAAATGTATAAGAGGAGAAAAAACTTAAATGCCTGGCAACATACAAAAGATCAAGAAATAATTACCTAAGTAAAAGAAGAGGGGCAGAGACAGACTATGAAAGGGAAATCACAGGAAGGCTAAAGAATATCCAAAGCTTTTCCACAGCTTTATCAGAGGAAAACTGAACTTAAAAGAAAGGGTTTTAACGCTTAAGAGAGCGGATGGAAGTATCACTAAGACGGAAGAAGAGATCTGCAAAGAATTAAACAAGGAGTTTCAGTCAGAGTTTACAGAAGAAAATACCCCACCCCCTCAGATTGCAGAGATAGAAGCTCATGAACTGGCATTGGAGAACATCCTTTCAGCCACAGAGGTATGCAAAGCGCTGATGGAGTTAGATGTCCATAAAGCTACAGGTCCTGATGATATATCCCCTCATGTACTTAAAAAATGCACAAACTCAGTATCAGTGGCACTAACTATCATATTTAAAAAGTCACTGGAGTCAGGGGAGATTCCAAGATGCTGGAAACAAGCAAACGTGATACCTATCTTCAAAAAAGGGAAGGAGGGATATGGCTCTAAACTATAGACCAGTTTCCTTGACCAACATAGTTTGCAAAGTTATAGAGAAACTACTAAGGAAACATATCACTCTTCACTTGGAATCCTTCAACTTTTTGTCAGTGAGACAACATGGCTTCAGATAAGGTAGATCAACAGTAACAAATCTATTAGAATTTTATGATGAGTTAAGCCGTATCTTACAGGAAAGAGAGGCCTGGGCAGATTGCATATTCCTTGACTTCCAGAAAGCATTTGACACTGTCCCACATGGGAGACTTATTAGGAATCTGCAAGCAATGGCTAGAATAGGTGGAAATGTCTTGGAATGGATAAAAACTTACTTAGAAGAAAGGGAACAGAGGGTTAGAGTAAGACACTCGGTGTCTGCATGGAGAAGATTTAGTAGTGGAGTTCCAAAGGGTTCAGTTTTAGGGCCACTTTTGTTCCTTGTATATGTAAATGACCTACCAGAGTCTGTAAATTCATTCATGAATATGTTTGCAGATGATGCAAAGATTGTGAAGAAAGTAAGAAATGAGAACAATGGTAGAGAACTTCAGGAAGATCTAAATAGTTTCCGTGAGTAGTCAGAAAAGTTGCAAATAAAATTCAATACTTCAAAATGCAAGGTCATGAAAATGGGTACAAGTGCAAGAAGAAACAAGCTTGACTACTCGGTGGCAGGAGTGCAATTTCAGGAAACAGAAAATGAGAGAGATCTAGGAGTAAACATACTGGCAGATTCGTCTCCAGAAATACATATAAATGGCATAGTAAGGGCAGCAAATGCTTTCTTATCAAATCTAAGGGTAGCCTTCAGGCACATGGATAAGGAAATGTTCAGAAATATTTATGTAACCTATCCGAGGCCAAAACTCGAATATGCAGCCCCCTTTTGGAACCCACACTTGAAATAGCACGTAGCAAAGCTTGAAAAAGTTCAAAGGCATGCCACTAAACTGGTGCCAGAAGTATGTAATCTCAGTTATGATGAGAGGATGAGGGAATTAGATTTACCATTACTCGAAGCTAGAAGATTGAGGGGGTATATGGTGACAGTCTTTAAATTCCTTCATGGTTATGACAGAGTTGATAGTGATCTATATTTTGATATGGCTGGCTCTAGAAATAGAGGTCATTGTTTGAAGCTTCGTAAGAAATTTCTTTTCAGGATGTAAGGAAGTACTTTTTCAGTGTAAGAGTAGTTGATAAATGGAATTTGCTAAGCGAGGAGGTAGTTAATGCAATCTTAATCCATAGTTTTAAGTACAGGTATGAAAAGTATAACTAAGTACAAAATGGATCCGATCAGGAGACGGGAAGATACGAGCTTTGGGCTCTTTCCCGTAAGACCAATTAGGTAATCACAATTAGGCAATCACGCAAATGCTGGTGGATTAGCTGGTAAGGCAGTAGAATTAAAAGATAGGATTCACAACAGATATAGTAGCAATTACAGAGACTAAGTTGAGTAAGGACATAAATAGTGTCACAGTTTTTCCTAAGGGCTTCAGAATATTAAGGGTTGAAAGATTTTAGAGGATTGGTGGAGGGATAGCACTGCTCATAAGTGAAAGGATTCAAGTTGGATAAATAAACTTGGCTATAGAAAGTGAGTTCAAGGAATTTCTTGTTGCTCGCATAAATACTGTGTCAGAGATCATTATAATAACTGTTGTATATAACTCACCAAGGAATCAAAATAGGCTAGCAGTTTATGATGAAAGTCATATAGGTACTGTTGAAGTCATAAACTCAGTTGGTAACATGACATGGGAGAAAATATGTAGGATTTTGATTATGGGAGACTTTAATCATAAAGAGATAGATTGGATAAATCTTGACCCACACAGTGGTGAGTACTCATTAGGGGCAAGATTCCTAGATTGCGTACAAGGGAAATTCCTACACCAACATGTAATGGAACCAATGAGGGCCAGGGGTAGGGATGAGCCATCACTATTTGATCTAGTATTCACAGATAACGTGTTGGATATTGAAAAAATTGAGTATGAACCACCAATTGGAAAGAGTGACCACTTTGTGTTGTTGATGGAGTATATCATTGAAGATATTCTTCCTGAGAGTAGAGGCACTAAGAACATGTGAAGGAACTATCCAAAAGGAAATTTCATCAAAATGAATGAGCTTTTTGCAGTTATTGACTGGAGAACCTTATTTTACAACAAATCTGTACAAGAAATGCATGACATCTTTTGTGAGAAATATGGGAAGATAGTAGATTGCTGCATACATGTCACCAAACTAAGTGTAATTCATGCCAGAGAGAAATGGTTCGATAATGAGTGTAAAAGAGCTAAGGAGTGGAGAGACAAATGCTGGAAAAAGTATAGGAGGAGAAAAAATATAAATGCCTGGCAAACCTACAAAAGAGCAAGAAATTATTACCTAAGTAAAAGAAGAGAGGCAGAGAGAGACTGTGAGAGGGACATCACCAGGAAGGCTAAAGAAAATTCCAAGCATGTCCACAACTTTATCAGAGGAAAACTGAAGGTAAAAGAACAGGTTTTAAGGCTTAAGAGAGCAGATGGAAGCATCACTGAGATGGATGAATAGATTTGCAAAGAATTGAACAAGGAGTTCAGTCAGTATTTACAGTGGAAAATACCCCACCCCCTCAGATTGCAGAGATAGAAGCTCATAGGCCGGTATAAGAGAACATCAACCTTACAGCCACATAGGTATGCAGAGCGTTGATGGAGTTAGATGTCCATTAAGCTACATGTCCAGATGATATATCCCCTCATGTACTTAAAAATTGCACAAACTCAATATCAGTGGCACTAAGTGATTACCTAATTGTGCTTACGGGAAAGAGCCCAAAGCTTGTATCTTCCTTTATCCTGATCGGTTCCATTTTCTACTTAGTGATACTTATCATACCTGTCCTTAAAACTATAGATTGAGATTGCATTAACTACCTCCTCGCTTAGCGAATTCCAATTATTAACTACTCTTACACTGACAAAGTATTTCCTTACATCCTGCAAAGAAGTTTTCTTACGAAGCTTCAAACTATGACCTCTAGTTCTAGAGCCAGCCATATTAAAATATAGATCCCTATCAACTCTATCATAACATGAAGGAATTTAAAGACTGTCACCATATCCCCCCTCAATCTTCTAGCTTCGAGTGATGGTATGTCTAACACCCTCAGCCTCTCATCATAACTGAGATTGCGTACTTCTGGCACCAGTTTCGTGGAATATCTTTGAACATTTTCAAGCTTAGCTACATGCTTTTTCAAGTGTGGATTCCAAAAGGGGGCTGCATATTCAAGTTTTGGCCTCACATAGGTTACATAAAAATTTCTGAGCATTTCCTTATCCATGTGCCTGAAGGGTACCCTTAGATTTGATAAGAAAGCATATGCTGCCCTTACTGGATTGGATTCGGTTTTACGTCACGAACTCCCTTTTTTACTAAGGGCTAGGACGGTTGCCTTCTTACAAAAGACTTGTTTTGGCAGATGCAATCGTTACCCTGAGTGTATGCCCTTACTAACCTCAGTCCGTGACGGGGCGCGAACCCTCGACCTGCCGCCTCAGAGTCGCAGACGCTACCATTTTGCCACGGAGACTACATATGCTGCCCTTACTATGCCATTCATATGCATTTCTGGAGACAAATCTGCCAGTATGTTTACTCTTAGATCTCTCTCATTTTCTGTCTATTGAAGTTTTACTCCAGCCACCGAGTAGTCAAGCTTGGGCCTTCTTGCACTTGTACCCATTCTCATTACTTTACATTTTGAAGTTTTGAATTTCATTAGCCACTATTCTGACCACTCATGGAGACTATTTAGATCTTCCTGAGATTCTTACCATTGTTCTCGTTTCTTACTTTCTTCACAATCTCTGCAACATCTGCAAACATATTCATGAGTGAATTAATAGACTCTGGTAGGTCATTTACATATAAAAGGAACAACAGTGGCCCTAAAACTGAACCCTGTGGAACTCCACTACTAACTCTTCTCCATTCAGACACAGAGTGTCTCACTCTAACTCTCTGTTCCCTTCCTTCTAAGTAAGTTTGTATCCATTCCTAGACATTTCCACCTATTCTAACCATTGCTTGCAGCTTCCCAATAAGTCTCCCGTTTGGGACAGTGTCAAATGCTTTCTTGAAGTCTAGGAATATGCAATCTGCCCAGCCCTCTCTTTCCTGTAAGATTCGGCTTACATCATCATCATAAAATTCTAATAAATTTGTTACTTTTGATCTACCTTATCTGAAGCCATGTTGTCTCAGTGACAAAAAGTTGAAGGATTCCAAGTGAAGAGAGATATGTTTCCTTAGTAGTTTCTCCATAAGTTTGCAAACTATGCTGGTCAAGGAAACTGGTCTATAGTTTAGAAAGTCACTGGAGTCAGGGGAGATTCCAAGATGCTGGAAAGAAGCAAACGTGATACCTATCTTCAAAAAGGAAGGAGGGATATGGCTCTAAACTATAGACCAGTTGGCGAATTTATTTATATTTTATGTAGCAGTTAAGAAATGAAGAAGAGAAGAAAAAAATTAATTTCAGAGTTCTTCCAGACAATGGGGAGATAAAGAGGATAATCACAGAAGATCAGGGGATGGGACCTCATTAAGATTGACTACTCGGTGGCTGGAGTACAACTTCAAGAGACAGAGAATGAGAGAGATCTAGGAGCAAACATACTGACAGATTTGTCTCCAGAAATACATATAAATGGCATAGTAAGGGCAGCATATGCATTCTTATCAAATGTAAGGGTAACCTTCTGGCACATGGACAAGGAAATGTTCAAAAATATTTATATAACCTATGTGAGGCCAAAACTTGAATATGCAGCCCCCTTTTGGAATCCGCACTTGAAAAAGCACACAGATAAGCTTTAAAAAGTTCAAAGACATGCCACTAAACTGGTGCCAGAAATACACAATCTCAGTTATGGTGAGAGGCTGAGGGAATTAGACTTACCATCACTCGAAGCTAGAAGATTGAGGGGGGATATGGTGACAGTCTTTAAATTCCTTCATGGTTATGATAGAGTGGATAGGGATCGATATTTTGATATGGCAGGCTCTGGAACTAGAGGTCATAGTTTGAAGCTTTGTAATAAAACTCTTAGCAGGATGTAAGGAAGTACTTTTTTAGTGTAAGAGTAGTTGATAATTGGAATTCATTAGGCGATGAGGTAGTTAATGCTAACTCAATCCATAATATTAAGGACAGGTATGATAAGTATCACTAAGTACAAAATGAAACCGATCAGGAGACTGGAATATACGAGCTTTGGGCTCTTTCCCGTAAGCATAATTAGGTAATCGACTTATGCGACCACGTGGTTGCTCTCAGTTCTGCATTGGTGACCTTGCTATGCAGTTCGTTTGTTATTCTCCCGTTGTAGTTTTCCATTGTTTTTGCATTTTACTCTAAGCTAGCCCTCATAGTGGCTGCTAAGAAAGTTAAGTGCATTAGTGATAGTGGCACTAAAAATCCTAAATGCATAACAGTGGAAACAAAGAAAGAAATAATTGCTAATCATGAAAACAGTGTTCGTATTTCCGATCTCGCCACACAGCATAACATGGAGAAATCGTCCAACTGTATTATTTTAAAAAAAATAAAGAGGTCTTAAAGGCAGCTGATGTGGCTAAAGGAATTATTATATTAATGAGACATAGGTCACAGTTGATAGAAGATGTAGAAAAATTATTGTTGGATTGGATAAATGAAAAACAGCTTGCTGAAGATAGTGTTAGAGAGGCTATAATATGCACGAAGGCTCTACAAATATACCATCATTTAGTGGCGAACACTTCAAGTTCTAGTGGTGCAGAAATTGACAAATTTAAGGGAAGTAGAGGCTGGTTTGAAAAATTTTGTCCATACACTGGGATTCATAGTGTTGTTAGGTATGGAGAGGTAGCTAGCTTGAACCAAAAGGCAGTAGATGCCTAAGTGCTAGAATTCGCCAAATATATTGAAAGTGAAGGCTATGTTTCACAGCAAGTTCTTAACTGTGATGAAACAGGACTGTCATGGAAGAGAAAATGCCTAAAAGGACTTATATAACCCAAGAGGAGAAGTCACTGCCTGGTCACAAGCCAATGAAGGACAGGCTTTCACTTTCATTGTGTGCTAATACTGGTGGGGATTGCAAGATTTAGCCTCTTTTAGTCTACCACTCTGAAAATACGCGTTTTTAAGAGCAATACAGTCCAGATCCAGCTCCAGTAGCGATTGGACCTCTCCTCTCTCCCTCTGCCAGTAGCCAACAGGTGAACCGACCCCACCCATCAGCTGAAGCCGACTCCGCCCAGCAGATTAACTCCCCACAACAGTCTGGTTCCAGCCCCAGTAGTGACAGGACCTACCTAAGTATCTCTGTTTTCTTTTCCTCCTCTCTCACGAGAGCCAGAAAGAGAAACAAAGATTGTTTTTGTTTCGTTTTGTGTTCCCGTTTTTGTTTTAGTGAAAACAAGTGACTGTGTGTGTTCTATCACCCCAAATATTTCTGCCTGCTCTTCTTTCTCTTTCATAAGAGTTGGGAAGAAAAAGGGAAATAGAAAGTGTTCAAGTTTCTATCCTGTTTTTATCTCTTTTGTGATAGGTAGTTGAAGCCTCTTCCTACCAGTGAAGTGCATTTCTCCTCCTCCACTACTTCCCTGATCTGAGGTGGAAGTTTCTACAAGGAAAAAACGAACCTAAGTATCACTGTTTTCTTTTCTTCCTCTCTCACGAGAGCCAAAGAGAGAAACAAAAAGATTGCCTTGTTTTTTTTCTTCTGTGTTTTTGTGTTGTTTTGGTTTAGTAGAACACACATTATTGTGTGTTCCATAATTCTATAGATAGTGTTCAAATTTTAATTTTGCATTTATATTCTGTTTGCTTTTCCCTCTCTTAAGAGATCTGGGAAGAGAAATAAAAAGACCACTTCGTGCTGAGCATACTTTGTGGTGTGTCTCATAACCGAGGTGATCCATTGCATAATTTCTGATTGCACTCCCCTCTCTCACGAGAGTTGGGAAGAAAGATAGAAGACTGTTTTAGTGATAAAGCATTGTAGTATTCCAATTAACTGAAGTGATCCAGCCAAAAGACCCCTATATTTTATTAAACAACATTGACAAACAGTGCAAGTGATATAATATACTTAGTGAAATCTGTGGATATCCATGACTAGTTGTTAGTCATGGCCTCTACCGCCTCTCCTGCTCCCCCCCTAGAGGGGGGAATGGAACTCGACCCCCCTCAAGAGGGGTGGATGGTTGTGGGAAAAAAGAGGCCAAGGACAGCCTCTGGCAGCAGCCAGGAGAGTGCTGCTGTCTCAGTTCCCCCCCCCCCAGCCCCGAAGACCAATAGAGAGCCCATATCAAAGTTTAAAGTTCAGTCTCCTTCCACTAAAGAGGCATATGACCTAATCAGAGAGTTGGAAGACCAGCTCACCGAGTTTGGCAGCAAAATTAAGCCTAATGTACAGGGTGAATTTATCATCCACCCATCCTCAGTAGTAGCTGCAGAGAAGATCCACAGCCTCAATTCACCTCACTTGGCAGAGATGAACTCTGCCCAAAAAATAAGGAAATATATCCTCATTGGCTTCCCTGTTGCTTGGTCAGTTGACCTGCTAACCAATCAAACGTATATTACTGCTACCTCACGTTGCTCCTCCAAAATAGAGGGCTAAACCATCCCCTCAAAACAAGTTCTTGTCCACATCTGTGGTCCACCCCCTTCACAAGTAAATCTCGGCATCTGGGGCATATTCAACATAAGAGACTACACTCTTGAAGCACTGAGATGTTTCTGGTGTCAAATATTTGGGCACCATAGAAATACTTGCCATCTCCCAGAGAGATGTGCAATCTGCAGTGGAAGACATTCCACTGACTGCTGCCTCAACAAATTCAAGGCCAATGAAGCAAAAGTTGCCAAGTGTCCAAACTGTAAGGGAAACCATCACGCATGGAACAACCGCTGCCCAGAAAGGCTGAAGAGGATTCCTCAAAGAGTCCCTCCCTCTGCCCCTGCCAACAATCACACCACCCCCAACTTCACCCCAGCTCCTCCCCCCACCTCCAATCCTTGGCAAAGGCCCCTTCCTGCCCCACTCAGACCTAACCTCCCCACCCAAAACCCACCACACAACACCAACCCAGCTCCTAACACACAGATCACACCTCCTACAGTTTCCACCCCTACACCAACTCCATCCACCCCATCACACAACACTCACACTCCTACCATCCCCCTAAACAACACTCACACTCCCACCATCCCCTCACACAACACTCACACCAACACTTCCACCCCATGCAACACTCAAACACGCAATACAGTCACATGCATGACTCAGACCACACACACACACCCGCTCACCACACCAGGTCCCGGGACCCTAGACTTAAATCCCATACCCCCACACCTCAGAGGTCTATCCAGACACCTTCCTCTGCCTTCTCTTCCCAACAACAAACCCTCTTCACAGTAAATAAGCTCACCAACATTATTATTCAAGCCATACAGGTAGCCGTCAGACTCCTCAAAACTGAAGCCTCTCCTCAAGATGCCTACAATCAAGTCATCGAAGTAGCCCATTTCGTCGTCGCCCAAACCCTCGTCTCCAGAACCCACCACCAGCCTCAACAAACCACCACTCCTACCACCTCCACCTCCTTAGATCATCAAGATGTCTAATCTCGGGATCCTTCACTGGAACACCCGGGGTCTCAGACACAAGGTACAATATCTTGAAGGCATTGCCAAGGCTGACAACATAGATGTCATCATGGTTCAAGAAACCCGTGCACAGAGCACAACACTCCAAAAATCTCAGGATACAAAGGATTCTACCAGCACTGGTCTCCAGGGGAGAACAGAGGTAGCGCCACCTTCATTAGGAAAAATTTGTTAGCCAAAGAAATAACCCGAAACCAGTCTACTGTGGCGAAGATGTCCATGTCCTCGCTGTTAACATCAAACTTCAGGGCAGCTGCATAGATCTGTACAACATTTACAGACAACACGATGGTGGCTTAGACCTGACTACCCTTTCGGGCTAGCCAGTCATCGTGACTTGGTAATAGGAGGCGACTTCAACACGCACCATCCAAGATTCAGGTATGAGCGCCCCTGTGATGCAGGCAGACACATCATGAGCCTGCTGGACAACCAAGAAGACGTCTCCGTTCTCAACAATTATGAACCAACTCATGACAGAGGTGGAATACTGGACCTCACCTTTGTCTCCAACTCCCTAAGGCAAGACTCCACATGGAGAGTTCATCCCCTGGTCACAAGCGACCACTACAGGATCTATCTCACGCTGCCAATTCCTGAAATCTTCCAAATCCCTGCTCCTCCCTCTCGATGGAATTTCAAGAAGGCTGACTGGGGCCGATTCCAGGAGCACCTCAGCAATTGGTTTACAGCCTACACACCATCCGAAGACATTGACCTAGCAGAGACCGAGCTATTCAATGCTCTGCAAGCTGCAGCAAACTCCTCCATCCCCCTCTGTAAACCACAACACACCACTCATCGGGACAGATGGTACTACTGTGACAGAGTTAAAGAACTCAATCACCGGCTCAACGTCATCCGGAAAATGCACAGGAAACATTGTACTGAAGACTCCTACCGCACTCTCCAGGCAGTCAAAGAACATGTCCATGAAGAGACGCGCAACATTAAGAGGAAAAAATGGCTAGAGTGGTGTTCCACCCTAGATGCTTACACCTCTGTGGGCCAGATGTGGAGGAGCATTAACTCCTTTGCTAAACATAAACCTCCTAAAATTATCCCCCACAGGGGTCCTAGCAGGGCAGCAGAAGAACTCTCCGTCAAATTCGCGGATAGAGCAAGCACCAACCAGCTCCCCATCACCACCAGAACAACTCTTCAGGACCTCACCACTGCAAGATGGGAAGAAATAGAAGAGGCCATCAACACTGAAGACAAAACAGATGCCCCATTCTCCCTGACTGAGCTACTAAGAGTAAGCAAAAGCTCCAAGAACACAGCCCCAGGTGCTGATAGAATCACATACACAATAATTCAAAATATGGGGCCCCAAGGGGAGCTTGCTCTGCTCTCTCTGATCAATTCAACATACACACGAAGAATCAGACCAGCCTCATGGAATAGAGCAGACATTCAGCCCATCCCAAAACCACAGGACCCTGACAACCCTCGCCCGATCTCCCTCCTAAGCTGCCTGAGCAAGACCGCAGAAAAGATGGTACTTAACAGAGTCCGCCGGAAATGCCCACCCTTTCCAGAAAACATGTTTGCCTAGCAGCCTGGCTTAGGCACCCCAGAATGCATAGCCTCCATGCTATCATTTATCAACAACTGCCGTGGATACATTGTTTTTCTAGACCTAGAGAAGGCCTTTGAACTAGCCAATGTGCCAGCAATGCTCTCAGCTCTTGTTGCAAAGCAGATCAAAGGTAACCTTCTCTCATGGATCAAGCAGAGTCTACAAAACCGTAGTGCACGAGTCAAAATAGATGGGCACTACTCCACCAACAAAAACCACAAAAATGGGACCCCCCAAGGTGGAATCCTTAGCCCCTTCCCCTTTAATACTCTCATGGAAAAATTCATGGACATCGCACTACCACATGGAGCCAAACTCTTCAATTATGCGGATGACTTTGCCCTTGTCACAATAGGTGACAGAAGCTCTAACAAGACACAGCGCTGTCTCACCAAGATTCACCAAGCCTCCATCTCTCTTGGAGTTAAAATCAATGCCCGCAAAAATAAGGCCCTTCCCATCCACCAGTGGAGACCAGACACTAATCTGGTCATAGGTAATGAGCCTGTGGACTGGGTTACCAAGCACCAATACCTGGGTGTAATCATCGACAGCAAACTAACCTTTGGACATGAAATTCAACACTTGCGCGACAGGTGCAGCCAGTGACAAGTGGTCCTTCGTCGGATGTCGGGCCTCTACGATGGTGCATCATTTAATGTCCTCAAAAGCTTCTATGTACAAGCCATACGCAGCCTCATAGACTATGCTTGTCCCACACTCTGGCTACTAAAAGACCAACAGTGGGACAAGATAGAAGTCATTCAAAATAACGCCATGCGTACCATGCTAGGAGCCCCCATGTGGACCAAGAGAGAAAACATCCAGATGGAATCGGGACTCATGCCACTCAAACTCAGAGCTCTGCAAAGACTGACCCTCTTTGTGGCCAAAACCACCACTGCCCAACATAAATGCCTCGCTCGCACAAATCTCCATCTAGCCCTCAATCACCAACCCGACCACCATCCTAGAACCTGAACAGCCAAGGTCTGTGCTAGCCTGCAAGCACTGCCAATCAGGGAGAGCATCCTAGCCAAGATACAGGACACTCCGCTTCCTGAATACTGATGCCCACCCCCATGGAATGACCAACCACTCGACATAAAGATCAAGCTCCCTGACAACCCCAAAAGCTTGGTAAACCCGCTTGTCCTTAAAAACATATACATGGACAAAATTCAGAGCTGGAGCAAGCCAAACTCTCAAGTTTTCTACACTGACAGTTCAGTAAATCAAGAAACTGGAGCCTCAGCCGCCACCTTCACCACTGGAAACCACGTCCTATCCTGGAGACTGTCAAACTCCTGCTCATCACTCCAGACTGAGCTTGTTGCCATAGCCAATGCCCTCGACTTCTTCATCCAGCATGGAGCTGACCATGCCCTAATTCTCTCTGACTCTAAAGGGGCCTTGCAGGCCATCAAGAAGCCACTCCTCAGAGACAATGTACGTATCATTACCACCATCCTCAGCCACTACCACAGGACAACCAGCCTTGGAAAAGCCATCACTCTTGCCTGGATTCCCAGCCACGTCGGCATCAAGGGAAATGAGGAAGCCGATCAAGCTGCCAAGCAAACACTCTTAGAGCAGATATCCAAATAGCTCTGCCAACTGGGATTCAGCAGATAAAAAACAAAGCCACCAAGTCACTCCTTAACATCTTAATAATAAACACAACCTGTGCACAGACAGTGGCTCCCCCTCCACCTGGTGGTACAAAGCCACCACTGATCTTCAGCAAATTACCCTGCCTAAGAACCTTCGACGAAGCACGGCGGTCATTGTGTACCGTCTGAGACTCGGGTACAAGTGCACCTGGCGAATAGTGGACGATATCATCAGAGAATGCACCTTTTGCCAGGTAGCCTCACCACATCCACTGTTCCACTACATCCTCGAATGTGATTCCTCTTCAGAAATTCGACGGAAAACTAGTGCCCCCGCAACATCCAGCGAAGATCCAAATTCCCTTCATGTTGCTAGCTCCATAATCAGACTAGCAACAAACAACTACATGAAAAGTCTACTAAATATCAACAGTCAATACCCTCCACCAAGATAACCATGTAATAACTCTCTCTCACCACCAAAACAGGAATTCATTAATATTGTTTGATGTTATCTAAAAATCCTCAACTGAACACTTATGTTTTCCATTATCTTTACAGTTTTGCACAACCTCACCTACGGGCCAAAATAGGAAAGTCCGATCGCCCTCAAGAGTGAATACCACCAACAATACCCAGATTTCACCCCTCCTCCGTGCCAAAATAGGAAAGATCATTCACCCACAAGGGCGAATACCACCTCCAATCAACAAAATCTTACCCCACCTGCGGGCCAAAAGGGAAGGCCTGCTCACCCTCAAGGGAGAACAGCAAGGAAAAAAAATAAGTGCAATATTGTGCTGAAGGCTAAACTTCCAGTAATGTGGAAGTTGAATACAAAGGCTTGGGAAACACGGATTTTATTCACAGAGTGGTTGACTTTATGGTTTTTGCGACAGCTGTGAGGAAATATCTTGAGGAAAAAGATTTGCCCCTTAGGTGTCTTCTCATAATGGACAATGCTCGTGCCCATCCTCCAGGTTTGGATAAAGACGACTTCATAAAAGTCAAATTTCTGCCTCCTAACACCACTCCTCTCCTCCAGACCATGGACCAGCAAGTGATTTCCAATTTTAAGAAGCTCTATATGAAGGGTCTTTTTGCCAGGTGTTTTGAGGTCACCAGCGACACGGATTTGACCCTTCGTGAACTCTGGAAAGACCACTTCAATATCCTACACTGCATAGGCCTCAATAACAAGACATGGAAGGAGGTCTCTTACAGCATGTTGAACTCTACATGGAGGAAGCTTTGGCCAGGTTGTGTGGTTGATATAAACTACGAGGGTTTTTAGCAGGAGTTAGCTATTTAAATTGTGAACGAGACTGTGGCCACAGACAAAAGATTGATCTTGGAGGTAAACAGTTTAAACTCTTTTGCCTGGACGAGGCTCGATCTGCTAACCTCATGAACAAAGCCAGCGTGTTACCACTATATATATATATATATATATATATATATATATATATATATATATATATATATATATATATATATATATATATATATATATATATATATATATATATATATATATATATATATATATATATATATATATATATATATATATATATATATATATATATATATATATATAATATATATATATATATATATATATATATATATATATATATATATATATATATATATATATATATATATATATATATATATATATATATATATATATATATATATATATATATATATATATATATATATTTATATATATAAATATATATATATATATATATATATATATATATATATATATATATATATATATATATATATATATATATATATATATATATATATATACAGCGGCTTCACCACGGGGGCTAGGGGGCTTAGTCCCCCCAAATCAAGGACTCAGTCCCCAAAATTACACCCCCCAATAATGATAATAAAACATGACTAACTTACATAGTATGCTTGCAGCTCGGCATTGCCTCGCCTGACTTTCCTCCATTCCCCTTCCACCACTTGACTTTTATTTGTATATCCATATTAGTTTAGTACAATTCCATTTATAGCTACATAATGTGATTAATCATTCACAATTTACATAAACCTATGACTCAAATCATAATAGGTTTAAAATATATTAGTTTCAAATATGCGATTTCCATGCTTGGGGTACTTTGAAATATTATATTCATTGCACAAAGAATGCAAGAGTGTATTACATTTATCAGACTTATGATATACAGTATCTAAAATATATTGTACGTTATATATTAATCATGGAACATTAAAGCTGGATTATGCAGTCTAAAATATCTTATCTATAATTATTATCATGTAATTTTTCGGAAATTTTAATGTTCAGAGTGTCGGATCTCAGAATGCTTGTTTACACTGAGAAGTGTCTGTGAACTGTGTCTAATTCCTATGTTGTTTTCAGTTTTATTTGAATTTATCGGTTTCAATGACTAACTACCTCACTTTTCCTATTCATTTTTACAGATATGAAATGAAGCTTATACTCTACATAAAGAGTCACCAGCACCTAGTTTAGTGAACACCCGACTATCAGAACTGAATGCCATTTCCCTATTATATGCTATTCTTTAATATACATTTACGGATATCAGCCAGCGGCCACACAAGTGATGAAAAGGTCCTCTAAAAATTCTCAGGGACAGGCCAGATGAGAGCCAAGATAAAGTTGTTGTTATTGGGAATGAGGTGGCAGAGGTAACCCCAGATAACCCCAAAGGTGAACCCATTCATGCATTTTTTTTTTTTTTGGGGGGGGGATGAGTGACACCGGGACGGGCAAAAACCGCCCTCATCAATAAAGGCCCGGGCACGAGAAAATACCAAGACGAAGGAAAAGAAAAAGGTTAAGGACAAGGCAGAGATGAGGTAATGTCACACAAAAGAAAACGATAGACAGAAAAAAAAACAGTCAAAATACAGAGGACCCAGAGATATGGAGGACTAGGCTCTGAGATGACGATAGATCTGCTTTTTGAAGGATGAAAGGTCATAAGAATTAGGAAAAACAGAAGGAGGAAGAGAGTTCCAGAGTCTGGAGGCAGATGGGAAGAAGCAGTCACTGTACCGACCAATCCACGAGCTACAAATCTCCACACAGTACCTGTAAGATGAGGCCGCTTGGCGAGTGTTACGCGGCCTCGGCAGTGGGGGAGGGATGCAACTCGCCAACTCATCAGAGCAGCGAAGGAAGTAGTAGTGATAGAAAAGCGAAAGGGAAGATACCTTACGGCGAAGAGAGAGCGATTCCAGATTAGAAGTAAGAGAAGGATCATTAATGAGCCTGACTGCCTTAGATTCAACCCTATCAAGAAGATAAGTAAAGAAGCACCCCAGATGTGTGAGCAGTATTCTAAGCAGGGACGGATAAGACCTCTGTATATTTTAAGTAACTGCAAGGAGGAAAAGTAATGACGAAAACGAAACAAAACCCTCAATTTTTTGGATGAAAATTTAGAAATATGGATTATATGATTCCTCTAGGACAAGTTAGAGGCTATATTGATTCTTAATATGTTGATAGAGTTAAGAGGGTAAATTTCATTAGTCTCGAAGACAATAGGGTTATCAGGAGGAGAAGAAGATAAAGAGATAGCCAGAAACTGTGTCTTGGAGGCATTGAATTTAACTAAATTTTGAGTGCCCCACTCAGATACTCTCTGCAAATCGGAGTTAAGAGTAGAAGAAAGAGTGATAAGAGATTTATTATGAGTAACAGATGAAAGTTGTGAAGAAAAGGCAGAGGAAAAGTGAAGGGTAGAATCATCAGCAAAGGCATGAAGAAGATAGGATGATGGGGATTGTAATATATCATTGATAAAGAGAAGGAATAGAGTAGGTGAAAAAACAGAGCCCTGTGAAACTCCACTGGTAACAGAGAAAGGGCTAGATGTCGCGCCATCAACAACTACAAATATAAAACGGTCAGTAAGAAAACTGGAAATCAGAGAACAGAAAGAAGGGGTAAAGCCATAGGCAAGGAGTTTGGCCAACAGAGCCTTGTGCCAGACTCTGTCAAAAGCCTTAGAGATATCAAGGGCGACGACAAAGGATTCCCCATAGTTCCTCAGAGAAGATAACCATACATGAGTAAGATAGGACAGGAGATCACCAGTGGATCTTGCCTTGCGGAAGCCGTACTGGTGATCGGAAATAAGTGAGTTAGATTCAAAGCATTTCAAGAAATGAGAATTGAGCAAAGTTTTGAAAACTTTAGCAATAGAGGAGGTTAGGGCAATAGGTCGGTAGTTAGAAGGAATAGAGCGGTTATCCTTCTTAGGAACAGGTTGAACTAGAGCATGCTTCCAAGATGAAGGATAGATATTGGTTGACAGAATGAGGCGAAAAAGACGGCAAAGCACGGGAGCCAGTTCACCTGCAAACTCCTTAAGGAAATTTGCAGGGATGCCATCGGGACCAGATGCCTTGTTCATCATTAACGAGTGAAGAACCTTATGAACTTTGCGTGAAGAAAGGATAAGGGAAGGCATAGGGTTAGAGAGGAGTAAAGACTGAGGAATAGGTGCACTGGAATCATTTATAGAAGAGTTGGCAGAAAAATAAGAGCCAAAGAGAGTGGCTTTGTCAGTTGGAGAGCAAACTATAGAGCCATCAGAACGAATGAGAGGGGGAAAGCCTGAGTTGTGAAAGTAGGCAAAAATCAAACTATGCCAGTACTCCTTGAACAAGGGTGTCTTTCTAGAGATCTATGACTTGGTAACTAAAGAATCTGGAAAGCTTTGTAGCTTGCAAAAAAAAATTTCAATAAATGCCACGTACACATCAGGGTTGAGTCAAGATTCACTTATGAAAGCTGTAGCAAACTGTGTGCTTGATATCATAATCAAAGAAGCAAGGTTTGCGCCATTCTGTGCAATAATAGCCGATGTAACACCTAGTAATATTTAAGAAATTTGAATTTGGCTCTCCTCCATATTGAGTCATTTGAGCTATTTTTTATATATTTTGTATCCATGATAGCAAGAAAATGTAAGTAATAATATATTGTTATTATACAGTGGTAAAAATGTATAGTTAAATTTACTAGACAATAATAGTTTTAAGGTAAAATTCTATTGTAAACAGGAGGTACAGTGGCAACGCGCT
>JAXCGZ010022984.1:37500-57500 GCA_037179515.1 Halocaridina rubra
AGTGTCTGAATGGAGAAGAGTTAGTAGTGGAGTTCCACAGGGTTCAGTTTTAGGGCCACTTTTGTTCCTTGTATATGTAAATGACCTACCAGAGTCTGTAAATTCATTCATGAATATGTTTGCAGATGACGCAAAGATTGTGAAGAAAGTAAAAAACGAGAACAATGGTAGAGAACTTCAGGAGGATCTAAATAATCTGCATGAGTGGTCAGAAAAGTGGCTAATGAAATTCAATACTTCAAAATGTAAGGTAATGAGAATGGGTACAAGTGCAAGAAGGCCCAAGCTTGACTACTCGGTGGCTGGAGTACAACTTCAAGAGACAGAAAATGAGAGAGATCTAGGAGTAAACATACTGGCAGATTTGTCTCCAGAAATACATATAAATGGCATAGTAAGGGCAGCATATGCATTCTTATCAAATGTAAGGGTAGCCTTCAGGCACATGGACAAGGAAATGTTCAGAAATATTTATGTAACCTATGTGAGGCCTAAACTCGAATATGCAGCCCCCTTTTGGAATCCGCACTTGAAAAAGCACATAGCTAAGCTTGAAAAAGTTCAAAGACATGCCACGAAACTGGTGCCAGAAATACGCAATCTCAGTTATGATGAGAGGCTGAGGGAATTAGACTTACCATCACTCGAAGCTAGAAGAGTGGGGGGGATATGGTGACAGTCTTTAAATTCCTTCATGGTTATGATAGAGTGGATAGGGATCGATATTTTGATATGGCTGGCTCTAGAACTAGAGGTCATAGTTTGAAGCTTCGTAAGAAAACTTCTTTGCAGGATGTAAGAAAATACTTTTTCAGTGTAAGAGTAGTTGATAATTGGAATTCGCTAAGCGAGGAGGTAGTTAATGCTATCTCAATCCATAGTTTTAAGGACAGGTATGATAAGTATCACTAAGTCTAAAATGGAAGCGATCAGGAGACGGGAAGATACGAGCTTTGGGCTCTTTCCCGTAAACACAATTAGGTAATCACAATTAGATAATCACACATACTTTTTCAGTGCAAGAGTAGTTGATAATTGGAATTCGCTAAGCGAGGAGGTAGTTAATGCTATCTCAATCCATAGTTTAAGGACACGTATGATAAGTATCACTAAGTCTAAAATGGAACCGATCAGGAGACGGGAAGATACGAGCTTTGGGCTCTTTCCCGTAAACACAATTAGGTAATCACAATTAGGTAATCACACGGAACTGCTCCTCTTAAATTTTTACTTGTTTCGAGTGACTAAGTGCTTAGTGGAAAACTTTACCATAATTTCCCTAAATCTGAAATCCTGCAGAGTATTGTGCGTACAAAACTTATATTTGTTGTATGACGAGACTGTCCAAAATATTAAAGGAAAAAAAATTGAGAACATTTTTCGTGAGGGGAGAGAAAAGCTGCCGTCCAGTTCTGCCTTGAAGGAAATTTAGAAGAGTTGCCAGAGTTGAAGCCATCACATCACATTACCTAATTTTTTGTGTAAACTGGGGAAAGCTCTTAAGCCGTTTACCTGATCCTGTGGTTCCATATATTGTTAAAGTCAGTATCCTTCCCATTTATATTAACTTGTTAGTTAGTTTGATACACGAAATAATTGAATAAGTAAAAAAAAAAAATATCCACCTGTCAACAGTACTGAGTTAAGTTGCCAAGTAGTACAGCTGTCTTATTTTCTTCATTTTTTTTTTGCTTTTCTTTTAGCTTTCTCTTTTACTATTTTGTTTTTATTTTGTATATATATTGAGTTGAATGTAAAGTCTAATCCTGTGATAACATATCTTGGTTAGCAAGTGAGTTTATCAGTTAGGAAGAATATATAGCAGAAAAAGGTGGGTGCCACCTCAGACACAGGTTCGAATTTTTCCTTCAGGTTTGACTTGTTTTGTTACATTTTTTTTTCTTTTTCTTTTTATCCTTAAATTACCATGGTCAAGTTTTTAAGTTAAGATGTGTGTTACCAGAAAAGAGATAAACTGAGTCACTAAATAGCACTTATATGGAGATATAAAAATTCGGTGTGAAGCTTAATTAAAAGTTTTTCTCTTTTTTTTTTCCTCTTTCTCTTCTTCTTTCTATATTCTGTGAGAGGGAGAACATAAAAATTAGGCCATCTCTGTCCCAAACCTCCCCCAGCCATGGGTCGGTAAGAGGGGTAGCCATCAGGAGACTTAAACAGAAAATCAAGAATTTAGAGGAAATGGTTATAAGCCTTGATGATAAAATTCGGAATATGGATGGAGAAATGAAAGAGAATGAAACACTCAGAGAGCAAATAAGATCTTTGGAGGAAGCAAATAAAGCACAAGGGCAGGAGAGAAAGGAACTAGAAAAAAGAATAAAGAAGCTGGAAGGGGAAAAGAGTCAACTAGAATCTAGAATTTCTAAACAAGAAGATAAAAACAAACAGCTGAATGACAACCTAAAGGAATTAGATGTTAGTTCACTGCTCTCTTCTGAGAGAGACGAGATTGCTGCTTGGAATGTCCAGATTAAGGAAAACATTAAACAGTTCAGAAAAGAGTTCCAAGAGCTGAATATGGAAAATGATGCCATGAAAACTTCCTTTGCTGATGCACTAAAGGGGAATGTGGCAGTAAAAGAGGCTGTAAAGGTGGTGGCACTGGAAAACATACAAACAGTTGACTATAAAGAGACAGTAATCAAAAAAATGAAAGACGTTGTGATGGAAAGGGCAAACCCACTCATCAAACAGGCACTTGATAAGGAGAAGACAGTGGTAATCTCATGCATAAGCGAATCCCAGGAGCCAACATGGCAGGGGAGACTTGAAGAAAATAAAGCTAGGGTTGTAGACCTGATAAGAAAGCTTGGAGTAGTATGTGGTCCTGAGGATATTGTAAGCATACACCAACTAGGTAAATATTCGAGGGAAGGAAAGCCGAGACCAACAAAAGTAACCTTTGAGAGAGGGGAAACATGTAGGGAAATATTGTTGAGAAAAAAAAGTCTAAAAGACCTTCAAGAATTCAAAGAAGTGTTCATTAGACGATACAGAACACAGGAAGAGACGGGAAAGACCAAAAACTTGTTGCAAGAGGCAAGAAGGTTAAATGATGAAAGAAATGAAGAAGAGAAGAAAAATTTTCATTACAGAGTTCTTCCAGACAAAGGGGAGAAAAAGAAGATAATGACAGAAGATCAGGGGATGGGGCCTCATTAAGATTGTTATACACAAATGCTGATGGATTAGCTGGTAAGGCGGTAGAATTAAAAGATAGGATTCACAACAGTAAGGCAGATATAGTAGCAATTACAGAGACTAAGTTGAGTGAGGACATAAACAGTGTCACAGTTTTTCCTAAGGGCTTCAGAATACTAAGGGTTGAATGATCTGAGAGGACTGGTGGAGGGATAGCACTGCTCATAAGTGAAAGGATTCAAGTTGAAGAAATAAACTTGGCTATAGAAAGTGAGTTCAAGGAATTTCTTGTTGCTCGCATAAATACTGGGTCAGAGAGCATTATAATAACTGTTGTATACAACCCACCAAGGAACCAAAATAGGCTTGCAGCTTATGAGGAAAGTCATATAGGTACTATTGAAGTCATAAACTCAGTTGTTAACATGGCACGGGAAAAAAAATGTAGGATTTTGATTATGGGAGACTTTAATCATAAAGAGATAGATTGGATAAATCTTGACCCACACAGTGGTAAGGACTCATTCGGGGCAAGATTCCTAGATTGTGTACAAGGGAATTTCCTACACCAACATGTAATGGAACCAACAAGGGCCAGGGGTGGGGATGAGCCATCACTACTTGATCTAGTGTTCACAGACAATGTGTTGGATATTGAAAAAATTGAGTATGTACCACCAATTGGAAAGAGTGACCACTGTGTGTTGTCGATGGAGTATATCATTGAAGATATTCTTCCTGAGAGTAGAGGCACTGAGGACATGAGGAGGAACTATCCGAAAGGAGATTACATCAAAATGAATGAGCTTTTTGCAGTTCTTGACTGGAGAACCTTATTTTACAACATCTCTGTACAAGAAATGTATGACATCTTTTGTGAGAAATATTGGAAGATAGTAGATTGCTGCATACCTGTCACTAAAGTAGGTGTAATTCATGCCAGAGAGAAATGGTTCGATAATGGGTATAAAAGATCTAAGGAGTGGAGAGACAAATGCTGGAAAAGGTATAGGAGGAGAAAAAACATAAATGCCTGGCAAACCTACAAAAGAGCAAGAAATGACTACCTAAGTAAAAGGAGAGAGGCAGAGAGAGACTATGAGAGGGACATCACCAGGAAGGCTAAAGAAAATCCCAAGCTTTTCCACAGCTTTATCAGAGGAAAACTGAAGGTAAAAGAACAGGTTTTAAGGCAAAAGAGAGAGGATGGAAGCATCACTGAGACGGATGAAGAGATCTGCAAAGAATTGAACAAGGAGTTTCAGTCAGTATTTACAGTAGAAAATACCCCACCCCCTCAGATTGCAGTGATAGAAGCTCAAGGGCCGGTATTAGAGAACATCAACCTTACAGCCACAGAGGTATGCAAAGCGCTGATGGATTTAAATGTTCATAAAGCTACAGGTCCTGATGACATATCCCCTCATGTGCTTAAAAAATGCGCAAACTCAATATCAGTGGCACTAAGTATCATATTTAAAAAGTCACTGGAGTCGGGGGAGATTCCAAGATGCTGGAAACCATCAAATGTGATACCTATCTTCAAAAAGGGAAGGAGGGATACGGCTCTGAACTATAGACCAGTTTCCTTGACCAGCATAGTTTGCAAAGTTATGGAGAAACTACTAGGGAAACATATCTCTCTTCACTTGGAATCCTTCAACTTTTTGTCAGTGAGGCAACATGGCTTCAGAGAAGGTAGATCAACAGTAACAAACTTATTAGAATTTTATGATGAGGTAAGCCAAATCTTACAGGAAAGAGAGGGCTGTGCAGATTGCATATTCCTAGACTTCCAGAAAGCGTTTGACACTGTTCCACATGGGAGACTTATTAGGAAGCTGCAATCAATGGCTAGAATAGGTGGAAATGTTTTGGAATGGATAAAAACTTACTTAGAAGGAAGGGAACAGAGGGTTAGAGTAAGACACTCAGTGTCTGAATGGAGAAGAGTTAGTAGTGGAGTTCCACAGGGTTCAGTTTTAGGGCCACTTTTGTTCCTTGTATATGTAAATGACCTACCAGAGTCTGTAAATTCATTCATGAATATGTTTGCAGATGATGCAAAGATTGTGAAGAAAGTAAAAAACGAGAACAATGGTAGAGAACTTCAGGAGGATCTAAATAATCTGCATGAGTGGTCAGAAAAGTGGCTAATGAAATTCAATACTTCAAAATGTAAGGTAATGAGAATGGGTACAAGTGCAAGAAGGCCCAAGCTTGACTACTCGGTGGCTGGAGTACAACTTCAAGAGACAGAAAATGAGAGAGATCTAGGAGTAAACATACTGGCAGATTTGTCTCCAGAAATACATATAAATGGCATAGTAAGGGCAGCATATGCATTCTTATCAAATGTAAGGGTAGCCTTCAGGCACATGGACAAGGAAATGTTCAGAAATATTTATGTAAGCTATGTGAGGCCAAAACTCGAATATGCAGCCCCCTTTTGGAATCCGCACTTGAAAAAGCACATAGCTAAGCTTGAAAAAGTTCAAAGACATGCCACGAAACTGGTGCCAGAAATACGCAATCTCAGTTATGATGAGAGGCTGAGGGAATTAGACTTACCATCACTCGAAGCTAGAAGAGTGAGGGGGGATATGGTGACAGTCTTTAAATTCCTTCATGGTTATGATAGAGTGGATAGGGATCGATATTTTGATATGGCTGGCTCTAGAACTAGAGGTCATAGTTTGAAGCTTCGTAAGAAAACTTCTTTGCAGGATGTAAGAAAATACTTTTTCAGTGTAAGAGTAGTTGATAATTGGAATTCGCTAAGCGAGGAGGTAGTTAATACTATCTCAATCCATAGTTTTAAGGACAGGTATGATAAGTATCACTAAGTATAAAATGGAAGCGATCGGGAGACGGGAAGATACGAGCTTTGGGCTCTTTCCCGTAAACACAATTAGGTAATCACAGTGGCATCACCCGGGGTCAGATTTTGGGGGGCTATATCCCTGGATTAGGTTGAAGAGGGTGGAGGCGAGTGAAACGAGCCAATGCAACTGGGGAAATTGAGCAGTTTTAGGGTCATTTTTGAGACCCCTACAGAAAAAAAAAAATGTAAAACTGGGTCTCACAGGCTTAATAAGTAACTTAAAAGGCAAATGAATATTGATGTGCCTGATACCAGGTATCAATAAGCCTTATAAGGTGTAAAAAGCAGTTGTATAGAGCTTTTCGCAGTTAATTATTTTTCTTCACTTGCTATTATGTGGCATCATAATGGTTTCGTATTCACCATATTAAATTTGATTATTCAAAGAAGCTCCTTATTCTACGTACATAGATATAATTGCCAAGATATATCATCCGTTAGTGTGATAGGAAAACAGACATTAAAAAACAAAACTTATAATCTAGTATTTTAAAGCAAGAAACTCTAATTCATAAAGCAATTACATTATAAAATATTTTAAAAATAATACAGAAATGTATTATATAAAAACTTATATCCTCCTATACAATGAAATAATATAATTTTTTGTTTCATTCATTTTACAGTATTTTCACAATGATTAAATTAAAACTGCAGTTCGTTATATAAGTATAACTTGACTGTGATGGTATTGGGAACGATGCAAATTTTTCAGTTACCAAATCATGATCAAGTGAATCTATTTTATGACAGAAAATGATTACACACATTTCTCATTACTGACTGGGAAAGTGAGGGCCAAATGCATCAAAGTCCAGAGTGTGGTGAATCCATGCTTAAGTGGCTTCAGTTTATCTAAAACACCGGAAATAGATTTCACATCCTGTAATGTTCTCTGAGCAATAAGGAGTTCTTCATGAAGGTTCTCCTTGTCAAGTGAATACTGATCAGCAAGGTAATTTAGATCATGTTCATTTAGGAAATTTGGACATGATGGATGGCAAGCAGATACACCAAGTAGAATACTATCTGAGGCTAAACTCACCGAGGACTGTGGCTGACCCAAGCAGGGTGGAAGGGGGGGAGATGTGGCAACCCTTTATCCCCAAGGAGCTGAGAGGAGTGGTTGAGGTATGTGTGGATCGTGGTGAATACGCTTTTCTTGGCTCTGCCACCCCCCTTACAAAGGGGAATGAGGCATGTGTATATGTATGTATATATAATGTTGGTTGCAGTAGCTCATATTTACAGCATGTGAGTTGGGAAGCAACTAACATGGGTTCTATATCATGCGGGATGTTAGGAAGGGCATGCAGTCTTAACTTCCCAACTCCAACTTGTATGTGTCCACAAAGTGCATACAGTATATTTCAGTCGGGATAGAACTTGAAAATATATTGAACAATCATTTGCTGTTCTCAATCATTTAAAAAAAAAAAGCTTGTTCTTATCTTACATGAAGAAAAATGTGAGGGCAAGCATTTTAAAAGATTTCTGACCTCTTCCTCGACAAGTTTAGAGGCTTATATATCATTCTAATGGATATACATTATATATTAGGTGCACAAAAAACTGTATGATTGCAGTTTGAAAGGCAAATGCGATTCTGCAAGTAATAAGTAAAAAAAAAAAAGGAATAAGGGATGGTAGAGTCACAGCACACATTCGCCATAAGCCAAACATACCTCAATAACTCCTCTTAGCTCCTTGGAAATAAGGGAATAGATAACAGCTAACCAAAGAAGAGTACCAAATTCAAGACTTGAAGGTGGCAAAATCTGGTACTTGCATGCTCCAGACATCATATTCAATCCCTTATTTTCTTAAACATGATCTGCCTTGTCCTTGAACTTCTACTCTTTCTTCATTTTAATGCTTTCTTGATGCCCAGGCCTGATGAGGGCAATTTTCTTGCTTGTCCCGGTGTTGCTCATGAACAAAAAATATCTGCTATAGACAAACAGGATGGCATATTTCAAAGCAACAAAACAGAAAAACTTCATCCTCCGCCCACTCTCACCACTTCTCTTAACCACTATAATGGTATAAAAAATTCACAAAGGGAGTTTGCTTAAAATGGATTAAGCTGCAAATCCTGCGATTTTCCCTAAAAATTTCTCAACCCAAGCATCTTTGGCACTGTTACATACTCTGGTGAAACCATTAATTGGAGATAAAAACATTAACAATTTTCATAACATCAAAACTTACAAAATACAGAGACGAATGGTTGAAATCCATAGGTCCTTATTATTGCACGATGAGACAAGTTTATCAAACATGTATAATCACTATAGATTCTATAATTACATACCAAATTAGTGTTAATTCAAAGGTGTTAACTGTCTGACAGAGTAGAGTAGATTGTATGATTTAATAAACAGTAGGACAGGAAAGGGACACCTACATTCTTCATAAACATGACACCTTAATCATGAGACGATACAGAAAGAATATTAGCAATGCTAATCTCATAATCCTGTCTTAAATTATACTCCAAACTCAGTTTCTGGTTATTTCTTTATCTTCTACTCCTCCTGATTGCCCTATATTTTTTTTTATTTCGAAAACGAAAATTATCCTCTCACTTCCGTTTACATCTTAGGAATATAGATAGCCTCTAACTTGTCTTGGAGGAATCGCTAAATTCAAATTGCTGTTGTACAAATGCACACTGTATGGTCAAGAAGCACACGACAAAATCAACATCTAAAAGTCTGTGCTTCAATTTCTCCTAGCATATGGCCTTGGGGGAGTTGATTGGTTCTAGTCAGTGCCTTAACTCAGTTATTCTCCCATTTGCTCACCATTAATAATTATTATTTTTCTTCTTAACACTGACATATGCCAAGGTTCTTCTTATTATACATTAAGAGTGCCTATTGTTGGCTATCAACCATTTGGGAAATGCAAACTTGTAAGTAGGGCAAACCACATGGACTACTGCAGTTGCCTCTTTTACTCAGGTATGGTCATCTTCTCTGAGGAACAATCGGGAATCCTTTGTCGTCGCCCATATCTCTAAGGCTTTTGACAGTCTGGCACAATCCTATGACTTTACCCCTTCTCACTGTTCTCTAATTTTCAGTTCTCTTTCTGACCGTTTTATATCTGTAGTTGTTGATAGCATGACATCTAGCCCTTTCTCTGTTACCAGTGGTGTTTCACATGGCTCTATGATTTTTCACCTACTCTGTTCCTTCTCTTCATCAGTGATCTTCTACAATCCCCATCTGCCCCTTTTCATGCCTTTGCTGACGATTCTACCTTTCACTTTTCCTCTGCCTTTTCTTCACAACCTTCATCTGCTACTCATAATCAGTCCCATATCACTCTTGCTTCTACTCTCAACTCCGATTGCAAAGGGTATCTGAGTGGGGCACTCAAAGTTTAGTTAAATTCAATGCCTCCAAGACAGTTTCTGGCTATCTCTTTATCTTCTCCTCCTGATAACCCTATTGTCTTCGAAACTAACGAAATTTACCCTCTTAATTCTATCAATATATTAGGAATCCATATTGCCTCTAACTTGTCTTGGAGGAACCACATAATCCATATTTCTAGATCTTCATCCAATAAATTGGGGGTTCTGTTTCGTTTGTCATTGCTTTTCCTCTACATTTACTTAAAAGTTATAAAGGTCTTATCCTTCTCTGCTTAGAATACTGCTTACACATCTGGGGTACTTCTTCTTATACTTATCTCCTTGATAGGGTTGAATTGAAGGCAGTGAGACTCATGAATGATATTTCACTTACTTCTAATCTGGATTCTCTCTTCTCTTTGCCATAAGGTATCATCCCTTTCTCATTTTTATCGCTGCTCTGATGAGTTGACGAGTTGCATCCCTCCCTCACTGCCGAGGCCACGTAACACTAGCCAAGCGGCCTCATTTCACAGGTACAGTGAGGAAATTTGTAGCTCGCGGCTTGGTCGGTGCAGTGACTGCTTTTTCCCATCTACCTCCAGACTCTGGAATTCTCTTCCTCCTTCTGTTTTTCTTAATTCTTATGACCTACCTTCCTTCAAAAGCAGATCTATTATCATCTTAGGGCCTAATCCTCCATATCTCTAAGTCCTCTGTACTTTTACTATTTTTTCTGTCTGTCATTTTCCTTTGTTTATCATAACCTCATCTCTGCTTGTCCTTAACCTTTTTATATTCCTTCATCTTGGTGTTTCTCGTGCCCGGGCCTTTATTGATAAAGGCAGTTTTTGCCTGTCCCGGTGTCACACACACACAAAATAAAAAGTTTGCAAAGATTGCAACCAAAACAGTGTACTGGAGATGCTAGGTATTATAGCTATCTTCAAAAAAAGTTTATAACCAAACTCCAATCAGAACCATAGACATGGGTTCTAATCTACATCACAATATGATGACAAGAAAACAACTCCACAATTTCTGTGAAACAATATCGTATCTTGACAACTTGGTCAATGAACGAAAAAGATAAATGGGTAATGAATTAGTTTATACAATATGCAGTATGATTACTTGATCAAAAGAAAAGAAATAAGTGCTCCTACCTACATTCATATACAATATAGGAAGCAAATGGAAAAACCCGTATTCCAGATTATTTCATAGGTGATGTTAGTAAGCATTCACCAAATATCAGTTACTTCTAGCAGTGATAATGTCCTTTAAACCAAGCTCAATATACTATTACCAGTGTTTTTTGAGAAACAGTTACATAATGAGTAGGATTTTACATTATTCTAAGAACAGCAAACACTAAATGGATATAATTATAAAATACTCATCACAGTCATTGAGTGAGATCAGATAATTAGTTCATCCGCTTTCTGAGTAATTACTACTTCAGGGTAATCATTAATTTCGGTAATATTTCTCAGTATTTGGTTTAAATTGCCAAATCTAGGTTAATCTGAACACTAATCAAGTGTGAAAGACAGTAACACCATGGAAGTACTGCACGTTATTTTTACATGAAACTTCTGGTCTTGAGAGAAATATTTACATGAGGGAAGTGTGTCTTCAATCACATAATACATGCAAAGGGATACTTGGCCCAGATCAACATTCGTGGCTGCTGAGAGATATAAGATAATCAATAAAACAACATAATACTTATTTTATTAATATATTTGCATAAAACAAATCTTAGATGCATATATTCCTCTATAACTTCAATGTAAGAAGTAAAATGCTGCATGAAAGTATAAAAATTTAAGGGAATGATAGAATAAAATTAGTGATAAAAATAGCAAATGTTCCCTCATAGTATACACCATATGCATGTACATTAAAAAAAATCAAAATACTCAGCATTTACAAAGCTTTATAAAGTAAGACTCCTTAAGTTTGTTCTAAAAATATTTGATCTATGTTTTCAACGCGAATTTCTAATATAAACAATCTCTTAAAGACCCAATAAATGGTATTCAAAAGCAGAAAATTTTTAAGATGTCCGTTTTCATATTCTTAAAACGCATAAACTTTCATTGATAGGTGGAATCGAGGATATAGCTCTTTTGCGAGTCTTAACATTAAAATAATCAATAAGAACAATTTATGGAATTTGTGTTGTAATACAATATTTGAATTGGTTTTTAACATGCCACCAAGGAATCTGTTAGCAAGCATAAAACAAGGAAAAGCACATTTGGCTGCATTTGATTTTCTGAAACTAAACCTTGATAATTTGAGCTTTTACAGCTCCCAACATAGTCCCTTTCTCATTAGCTGGAGGTTGAAGTTCTACCCTGGCATAAGTGCCTCCAACCAATCCCTTGGCTAAGCGTTCAGGATTGACAACTATGCAGTCTTCTATATCCTGAAAGAGAAAACAAGATACAACTTAATGAACATGTTGAGTGAGGAGATTAGGAAAAGAAGGAGAAAGGTAGGTGAGTGATGAAATAAGAAATTAACAAATTGGTGAAGGACAAAAAAGAAGCATATGATAGATTGCTAAAATAGCAGCATCTAGAATCAAGGAGTAAAGTCACGTATTGCTCAATGACCCATCATAAATACTCACCAACATAAGTATATAAACATCCAGATCGCCTAACAGGCCACAGTGGACATAAAACAGGTAAAAGGAGTATAGTCCAAAGGAATAAATAAACTGATATCTGATCACGAAAAGAAATACATCGTTTGTGTTGCCAGTAGTACAATAAACAGTTTGTACCTAACAATATAAAACAGTATATAAGTGTATTTGAAGAATGTAATAAATATCCATGTGGCATTTCTATGAAATATGTACTGTTTTAATGTCTCAATGAAACAGCCATGTAGAACATTTATTGAATTTACATGCTTTCTGATCCTTGTGTGTCTTGCATTAGGCCTTGTCTCCCTGTGTCAGCAAGGGAATTAGAATGTCTGTTAATATAGTATACTCATGCTTTTATATATCATGTGATACTGAGCTTATCATAATACCAATAATGATACTACTGTAATTATCATTATTATTATTATTATCATTATTATTATTATTACCATAAGCCAATCAAAGAGCAAAGCTGGACAAAGCTAAAGACTACAAACCAGAATAAATCCAGTAGGGGAAGCAATTTTGGCAAGAAAAAGATAAAAGAGAAGACAGAATAGAGTAAAATTATAAGAAAACAAGAAAAACTGCTGTTTTCTCAATTAAAATAATATACTAATCCGAATAAATCTGGAAAAAAGGGTCATTCTTAGAAATAATGATAAAGTTTATAAGGCTATAAAAGGGTCAGCTCTGCAAAGGCTACAAGACTGACTAAAAAGCAAAGTACAGAAATCAAATAAAGAAAATATTCTTATCACCTATGCGGAGTAAAAGCCACAGAGGCATTTAACCACAATATTTATCAACATTAAAAAACTTGCTTGTCAAGAAGCAATGCACATATGCCATCTGGAAAGAGGAAACTCTACGAGGAATGTCCATGGCTCTATAGGATTTGTGAAGAAGACATTGAGGAAGGTCTTGATGAATAGACAAATGAGGAGTAACTGGAACAGATGTTTACAGCTATATAAATGCCAAAAGATAACTTGATGAAGTGGAATAAAAAAAAGATTTACGGTGAAAGCTTTAATTCAAGTATTTGCAGATCTGAACAATATGCATTAACGTAGAAGGGTATGTGGTACAGGGAAAGTTGCAGAAGGGAATACAAAGTTTCCATAAGGATAACAAAGCATATTATGTAAGAATTGATCAGGAATAGCCAGTAATTCAAGCTCAATGTCGTATTAAGAACAAGGGAATTTGTCACAGTGGCTATTAATAGAAATACAAATACAGTAATTAAAGAAATAGTGTTAGTTCAAAGAATGCTGTAAGACTGAGGTATGATTTAAGAAGTTAGCAACCTGCTTTTGCTGATGACATTACACTCAACAATAAATTCAGATAAAATGCAGAAGTTGGTGGAGGAATTTGAAAGAACATAGAAGAGAAAAAACTAAGAATAAACATGGAAAGAGTCCAATGATTCCGCAACTTGGGAGGGGCTTTTAAGTAGTCTGGTATTAATGGAGGTTGAAAATCTCAGACGTGTGACAGTTGTCATAAACCAGAGTGTAGCCAAGAAATGGAGACAGATTGTTAACAAGGAGAAGAATTAATTTACTATTGGTATTAAGTAGGGTAGGGAAAGAGATCAAAGTCAAGGCAGACTTAAGGCTAGTTCACACTATGCCAGTAATTTAGTCAAGTGGCGAGTAGTTTAGTTACTACTTTCCTACTAAACTGATCAATTTCGTTCGCACAACCAGTCAAGTAGAGTACATTAGTGAGTAAGGTATCGCGAGATGAACAGGCAACGCAGCAAAACCAAAAAGCTAATAAAAGATATTGCAATAGCTATTTTAGAAGAAGTGGAGGTAGAAATAAGTGTGTCAAAAAGAAAAAGATTATGGGAACGAAAATGGATTAAGAGAAGAAAATCAGCGTAGGCACGTTGCTTGATTTGTTTATTTTTATACTGTGGAGATTTAATATTCCACAAACACTCGTGTTCTAAATATTTTGTTATAAATTTTATTGTTGTATCTTCACTCCAACGAAATGCCATTTCTGCGGCAACCTACCACTAATGAACTCGACTAAACGACTAAATTCAACACGTGTTCTCACTGGTGTAGTGGATGAATCACAAGTGGGCGGAGCTACTACTTGACCGAAAAAATAGAACATTTTGGATCGACTAAACACTAAATCACTAATTTGCTTATTAAACTACTTGACTAAACTGTAGGTGTTCAGATACGTTTAGTAGCTAAATTACTCGCCACTTGACTAAATTACTGGCATAGTGTGAACTAGCCTTTAGTCTGCACTGTACACTGGAATAAGTACTCGAACAGTAAGGTTATGAGCATTGGACTATCAATGAGGGGAGTGTAAGAAAATGAAGTGCCTTAGATGAATCTGGGGTGAGGAAAGAGAGAGTTAAAAAGGGATGTGTGGGAACAGAAAAAGTGTAAAGGAGAGTGGAACAGATGGCTTAGCTGGTTTGGACACCTAGATAGAATGGACAATGAAAGAATATGAATAGGCTATATTTGTTATCCTTACCAGTATGCACTCTAGAAGTACGCAAAGGAGGGGATGGAGGGACAGGGTGCGTGAATCCCTACCCAGGAAAGTCCTTACATGTGTATGGTGAGAGGCTTGCAACAGAAAGAATAAATTGCCATGAAGTAATAAACAACCTACACAGTTAAATGCAATGAGCGAAAGACAGATTCAATGATAAGGTGGGGACAACTGAGAAAAACCTTACGCCTGGATTTGTAATTTGGCAATTGCATTGGCTAGATCATAATGGGCATGAGTACAACTCTGAGCCAATGCTTACGATTACAGAGATACCATTGAGTATTTTATCTTTGTCGAAGTGCAGTCTTATTCCACTGATTGTAGTAACCATACTTAACATCATGATGTCAATCCCTTGAGGTTGATGTGATGATAGCATTTGTGAAGTTATCTATAGGTAGGTGGATAAGGAGTCAACTTTTGGCTTGAAAGGCTCTTGCAAATTCAGGACAGTATATGTATATGAAATGGCAGAACGAGCCTTCGTTGATGTTACCCCTCTCTCTTCTAAGTCTGTGCATCAGTTAACACCAACACTTGCTACTCCTTCACAATTGATGGAATACCAGTGCTTCCTATTTCTTGCAATGGTAAATGTACTACAACTAGAATACATCATGGACTCTACTAACATAACTGACTAGCACAATTCTACTTACCCTAATGAAATATCGTAGATCAGAGGGAATTATTAGTATGTGCGGTGTGCATGGCAATCGTGCATGAGAATCCACTTTTTCAAGATCTAAACACACACCCTCTGGTGGTGGATAGAGAGGATAAAGAGACTGCTGTCGAAAGAGGTGACTCGTTAGACGACCCAAACGATCTGAGCCTTGGGGAGGGCTGTCATGGGGGAATAAAAATATAGAGACATGACAAGAATAGGCATCCTCATATATGAACTTTTATTTTATAAACAAAGTACTTTTTGGCATTGTCACTAACTACTTACAATGAGATTTCCTCCTTTCCTAAGTGGAAGAGGATATCAGTAGAGGTAACAGCTATAACTACTCCTTCCACATCCAACAATGCAGGATCACTGACGCACATGATGTGACCTCCAATGTCATAAGGTGGAGTCGGATAAGCCATGTGATGCCCTATGTCACGGTTGGAGGCTACCAAAATTATCTGAGTATCAATACTGAAATAACAAAATTATACTAATGTGACGAATCTGTAGCCTTCATGACACAAAAACAATACTACAGAGATCAATCCATACTCAGCAAGGCATAGAGAAAAAACAACAGATGCTCTAAATTTTCACCCTCCACTGGGCCTCATCAGGAGGCCCGGTGGAGGATGAAAATCTTGAACATCTGTCGTTTTTTCTTTACGGCTTTCTAAGTGTGGACTGATCTCAATAATGTATTATTTAAAATGATGGAGATGAATTATAAAGCCGTTTTCATGAAAATAATTTTATTGTCATGCACAATGAAAACATTTAAGAAAAAGAAAAAGTAGCAGCTTAAGGAAGGATAAAGTAGATATAAGAGAATGTTAAACAATACAAAAAAACAGCCTAAAAAAAAGTCAAATTAATGAAGATCTATAAATATGACAAGGATTAGGCACTAAATGACTATAGATCAGTTTTTGAAAGTAGAAAAGTCATAGCCGTTGGGATACCAGAAGCAGGAGGAGAGTTCCAGTCTGGAAGTGGAAGGAAAGAAGCAGTCACTGCACACAGCCTGGCATTAGAGAGAACATCCAGCTTTAATTCTTCAGCTCCAAGCTGTCTGTGTCCACCTCTATAACGAGGACTTCTCGTGACACATAAAACGAAGCTTGCCTAGGCAATAACCTGTACTAAATTTCAAACAAAAATACGATACACGAAGGTACAACCTGCAAAAAGCCTCCAGTATCGCAACTATGACAAAAGAACCAAGATATGGGTTTCATCGTATCTGGCCTAACCTCTGTTATTTAGCATCAATGGAGGGAACTTAGGAATCAATCACCACTTCCTTGTACCATTATCCTTCTAATTACCTCCTCCAACATATTTCTAAATATTACAGCAACACATATTTCGTAGCTTGCAGACTGGTCGGTGTGGCGACTGCTCCTTTCCTGCCACCTCCAGCTCTGGAAGTCTCTTCCTCGTTCAGTTTTCCCTAAGTTTCGTGACCTATCTTCCATTAAAAAGGTGATATATCTTTAGCTCAAGACCTAATTCTACCATATTTCTAGGTCTTCATGACTTTGACTACTAATTCAGACCGTTTTTTTCACTTTATCATTCTCTTATTTCTGCTTCGTCCTTAAGTATCTGCTACTTCTTCTTCTTGACGTCACACTATATATATACAATACATAAAAAAAGAGCATCTGTTTACTACAAGCAAGGTTTTAAGGAGTGACAAGTCATTCCAATATCTAATAACTGGTATGGGAAATATTTTGTTAGGCATCAATATCCAACCATCATGCCATGACTTTAATTCTGATGTCTTCCGTCACAGGCAGCCTATCAGTACGAGATTCTACACACTGTTTTCTCATATATCAATTCTCTATGAAATAAATGCTTAAACTTTTATATAACCACTTCTAAATAATTCACTCTAAACACCAGCCTTTCAGTGAGATTTAAAAAGCTGAAAAAGCCTTGATTTTATCACCATCTGCCTTTAAGGTAAAACTACATAGCTTTTGCTTCAACTAGCCTAACATACTTCCCCTGCATGCCATAAGTTAAAGAAATAGAGCAGAGCAAGGGGAAGGAGGATCCCCTCCTTTGTATTTTCTTCCCACATCGGCTGAATATTTTGCTCTGGCTCAGCCACCCCCCTTTATAAGGCATATTGTGGCTTTAGTACATAAATATAGATATAGAATATAGCTGAGTCAAAACTCTTACTTTTGCAATGTAGATGTGATATTCCTGATGCATCTGTTGAAGACTGAGTCATGAGTTTCACTAAGTTCGTTGTTGACAACATGGGGATGTGAGGCATCTAGTAGTGGGCCCATGAGAACGAGCAGATGGGGAGGATTCTTCTGTACTACCGTTAATAAGTCACACAAAGGCTCATACAACAAGTTGTCCGTAGTCGTGAATGGACCACATGCTATCATGACCTGCACTGGACCTGATTAGAGAAAATTTGGTACCAAGATATCAATTAGAAGCTTCTATTAGCTGAACTCTAAAGACTCATACATATGATGAGGAAAAAACCTCAAGTTCCAAAAAGCATTTTGACAGAAACTATTACACGCTGTTCCTTACAAATATATTCTCTCCTAAAGATCGAAAAACTGGCAAGAGACCAATCTAGTCTCTTACTTACTGTAGAGTTTTATTTTTATTTTATTTTTTTTTTTAAATTCTGTCATTCTGCTATTGTTCTCCAAACTCCACTGAGTTTGTATCTTTCTTTCAATATCTGGCCTCATGCCATGAGTCCTTGCTATCTTCTCACCCACATGCCAAAGTTCTCTACATTGGAGACTTCAATGTAAACCACAGTAAGTGGTCTAATTCTTCTCACACTGATGTGAGAGGAAGTGAGACCATTGCTTTCTCTATTACCCACGATCTGGAGCAAATTATCAAACATCCTACTCGTGTTCCTGATCGTCACGAACATGCAGCAATACTTCGCATACTTCACTCCTCATACCTTCACTAAAAGTTTACTGTTCAAGGTTGGTACTCTAGTGTTCTGCAGTTTACTGTATATATTATTACAAGGCCTCATTATTATTGTGTGTATTACAGTTTATTAATATGATTAATGTTTAACAGTTTACTTACAATAAATATATGCTATTAAAGTACAACATCCCATCCCGTTGCCTATTGGTCCTGACGCTGCCTCCTCTTCCTCTTCCCCCTTCTCCGCTCTCGAGCATGGAGGAGTTCAGACACCGCTGAACTTTAATTCGTCACATATGACACCTCAAATCTTCGATAACCAGTTTAAGAGGTTGGTATACTATATGGTATAGTTACGGTATGTACCATTATAATGTCTAATTATTATAAATATTACAATTTATTAATATAATTCATGTTTTACGGTTTATCAACAAAATATTTGCTTTTACAGTACAATAACCCATCCCGTTGCCTATTGGTCCTAATGCTGCCTCCTCTTCCTCTTCCCCCTCAGATACTCTCGAGCATGGGGGAGTGTAGTCGCTGCTGAACTTTAACTCGTCGCATACGACTCTTCAGACCTTTGCTATCCAGGTAGTATAAGGAACTTTACTCTAGTTTACAGTATATACTATTACAATGTCTTATTATTACTGTACATATTACAATTAATTATCAATTATGTTCTAAGGCTTATTGACCAAAAGATTTGTGCTAATACTGATAAACTTTACATTCTCCCTTATGTCACAACAAACTTTAGCTACTTATCATTACTATACATATTACAATTTATTAATGTAATTTATGTTTTATGGTTTATTAAAGAAAATGGTGTTTTTACATTAAGGAACGAATTTATGATTCGTAACACCACAAAATCTTAGCATCTATTAAAGATGATCATTATTACAGTACAACAGGTATTACAGTTAATTATTATTAATATTACAATTTACTACATATAAGAGGCTTTATAACAGAAAAAGGTAATTCCGCAACACCTTACCATCTTTCATCTCATCCAATTTTACGTCCGTCAAGTGCAACAACCCATGTACTGTATTAATGTATGGACAATATTCCCTCATTTATAACATCATTATCATTGTATTAAATTCATTAATACCCCAGTACTTTACTGTTTAATTTTAGTTTTATGTACTAGCTAAGTTTACCGTATTTATGTATTGTACAGAATTTTTTTTGGCTAAACACAACTTACAATCAATTCTACCTACAAACATACTTTTTGATATATATATATATATATATATATATATATATATATATATATATATATATATATATATATATATATATATATATATATATATATATATATATATATATATATATATACATACATACATACATACATACATACATACATACATACATACATACATACATACATACATACATACATACATACATACATACATACATACATACATACATACATACATACATACATACATACATACATACATACATACATACATACATACATACATACATACATACATATATATATATATATATATATATATATATATATATATATATATATATATATATATATATACATATATATATATATATATATATATATATATATATATATATATATATATATATATATATATATACTTAAGAACCATCTCTACACCATAACCCACATACCTCCGCTTTTACTGATGGTAACTGGCGAATCGGGCAAAGATAAAACACTTCTTGGTAGTAGTTCTTTAAC
>JAXCGZ010022984.1:62500-67500 GCA_037179515.1 Halocaridina rubra
TTTTTGGGCCATCCTGGTGTCATAATCATCTTAAAAAAAAAATTTTAAAAATAAAAATAAAAAATAAAAAAAAATTTTTTAAGGTGTTCCTACTTCACGGAAATTCACCTATCGCGGCCGGTCCTGGAACCGAACCCCCGCGATAAACGAGGGATTACTATCTATATATATATATATATATATATATATATATATATATATATATATATATATATATATATATATATATATATATATATATAAGGTTATATTGAATTTAAAAACAAAAACCAAGCACATAACTGTAAATACGATTTTATTCTAAATGTACATGACTACACAGCTAGCAGCACAGATGCATTTGCATTTATCAAGTTAATGGCTTTATTTATTTATTTGTTTATATGTGTGATTATATGGAGTTAAAAAAAACACATAGCTGTATATACAATTTTATTCAAAATGTACATAAATACACAGCTAGCAGCACAGCTGTATTCGTATTTATCAAGTTAATGGCTTTATTTATCTAATTGTTTATATATGTGGTTATATTGCAGAATTATATTGAATTTAACAAAAACAGACAGCTGTAAATACGATTTTATTTGAATACACACGAATACACTGCTAGCAGCACTGCTGTATTCGTATTTATCAAGTTAATGGCTTCATTTTTTTATTTATTTATATAGAATTTAAATAAAAACAAACAGCCGTAAATACGAAATACACACGAATGCACAGCTAGCAGCACAGCTGTATTAGTATTTATCAATTTAATGGCTTTATTTATTTATTTGTTTATATATTTGGTTATATTGAAGAATTATATTGAATTTAAACGAAAAATACCAAACAGCCGTAAATACACCTAGTTCTTGTAATAATGCGAAGATAGGTTCTCAGAAGTGCCGCGGAATGTAATAAGTCATATTCCATTAGAAACAATGATAATGGGCATAGATAGGTTTCACAACTACACAGACACACTATGCCAAAGATATAAGATAAGGAAAACATAATTTATAAGTACATAACAAAGCAGAAAGACCTGTAGTTAATCATATTAACAAGCAAATAGTGTACAGTATAAAAAATATACAGATTTACTGTACAGTAAACAAATTAACGCACTCTATTATGCAGTGGGCAAAGGGCATACACTGGGGCGTTGATCACAAGGATGCGGGAGAATGAACCTCTATTTGCAAACGTTTTTGCTCTGGCACGCTTTTTCCCTGACGATATTATATGGGAAGTTTGTTTGCGGTTTGTTCTTAGTGCTATTTTTTCCATTCTCTCCATAATATCCGATCGCATTAAGCAGTAGAAGAGGAGGAGGATGCGGGAGAATGAATCTCTATCTGCAAACGTTTTTCCGCCTCTGTATCAGCTGATGCACTCTCACACGCTAGTTCCCTGACGATATTATATCGCAAGTTTGTTTGCTGTTTGTTTTTAGTGCTTTTTTCCATTCTCTCCATAATATCTGATTGCATTAAGCGGTAGAAGAGAAGGAGGATGCGGGAGAAAGAACCTCTATCTGCAAAACATTTGCTGCCTCTGTTATAAGCTAATGCACCCTTGCACGCTATTTCCCTGACGATATTATATCGCAAGTTTGTTTGCTGTTTGTTCTTAATGTTTTTTTTCCATTCTCTTCATAATGTCCGATTGAATTAAGCAGTAGAAGAGGTGGAGGATGCGGGAGAACGAACCTCTATCTGCAAACGTTTTGCTGCCTCCGTATCAGCTGATGCACCCTCGCACGCTATTTCCCTGATGATATTATATCGCAAGTTTGTTTGCTGTTTGTTCTTAATGCTTTTTTCCATTCTCTTCATAATATCCGATCACATTAAGCGGTAGAAGAGGAGGAGCATGGTGGAAAAGTGCCTCCAAGGCGATTGATTATTTACTAAAATGAAATTTTTTTTTCAATTTTTTTGCATGGGTGTTATTCGTGTATTTCGTATTTTTTTACTATTATTTTTTAGGGGTGTTATTCCAATTTCGTGGATTATAAACACATGAAAAGCAAACTAGGTGTATGATTTTATTTTAAATAATTTGTTGAGCGTCATGTAAGAATCCGGCGTCACGCAGCATATGAAGAAGAACCATAGTTTCTTCTACTACTGGGATGGAATAGGCACCAGTAGCAGTACAGCTGTATTTCTATATATTAAGTTAATGGCTTTATTTATTTATTTGTTTATGTATTTAATTATACTGAATAAAAAAATAAATTACCAAACACAGCTGTAAATGCGATTTTAAGCAAAAAAGTTTGTTGAGCGTCGTGTAAGAATACAGCGTCAGGCGGCATTAGAACAAAAACCACAGCTCAGTTTACTTTCACCAGCCATATCGTGCCTTGATTTCTTCTGCTCTCTCGTTAGTGATATTACTATGTCTCCCAAGTGTAGTGGTGATTGTTATGATGGTAGTGCTAAGGAGAAAAGAAAAATCATCACCATGAAAATTAAAGCGGAAATAGCAAAATGCTCGGAAAAGGGAGTGAAAGTGAAGAGTTTGTGCCAGTAGGAGTTGATTTAATAATTTTTTATTTGATTATATTGAATTTAAAAAAACAAACAGCTGTAAATACGATGTTATTTGAAATACACACGAATACACAGCTAGCAGCACAGCTGTATTTGTATTTATGAAGTTAATAGCTTTATTTATTTATCTGGTTAGAAATTTAGCTATATTGAAGAATTATAGTGAATTTAAAAAAAAAACACGAAACATATAGCTGTAAATACGACTTTATTTGAAATAATTTGTTGAGAGTCATGTAAGAATCCGGTGTCACGGGGCATTTTAAGAAGAAGAACCATAGCTCCTTCTCCTTCTAATGGGATAGGATAGGCACCAGTAGCAGTACAGCTGTATTTCTATATATTAAGTTAATGGTTATATTTATTTATTTGTTTATGTATTTAATTATATTGAAAGATTATATTTAATTAAAAAAATAAATTACCAAACACAGCCGTAAATATGATTTTAAGCAAAAGAAGTTTGTTGAGCGTCGTGTAAGAATACAGCGTCAAGCGGCATTAGAACAAGAACCAGGGCTCCTTTTACTTTCACCGGCAATATTGTGCCTTGATTTCGTCTGCTCTCACATTACTGATATTACTATGTCTCCCAAGTGTAGTGGCGATTGTTATGATGGCAGTGCTTTGGAGAAAAGAAAAATCATCACCATGAAAATTAAAGTGGAAACAGCAAAATTCTCGGCAAAGGGAGTGAAAGTGAAGAGTTTGTGCCAGTAGGGGTTGGTTTAATCATTTTAAAAGTCGTGCTACTTTGCAGAACCTAAGAGTGCAAGGTGAAGCTGCTAGCTAGTGGTGATCAGAAAGCAGCAAAAGAGTTTCCCAGTGTGTTAGCAGAAATTAATCAACTGGAGAAGGGGATGCTTGAAGAGGATGAAGAAATACCAGCCCCAGAGCCCATGAAATTCACAACCAGGGAAATGGAAGAATCTTTTGCCCTGATAGGAGGGGGTGACAAAGCTCGAGGCTCAGAACTCCAACACTGCCAAGCACAAAAAGGTCTCCAGAGTGATCACTGATGCACTGCAGTGTTAAATGGAAATTTGGGAGGAGAAGAAAAGGGCATCCTTCCAGACTCGCCTAGACTAATTCTTTGTGAAAGTAGAGCCCCCACCAACAGATATTGTACCCTCTACCTAAGCTGCCTCAGTATCTCCAGCATCTTCTGCAGGTTCTTTTGCCTCTCTAGACTAACCTGCCCCAGTCTCTTCAGTACCTTCCTCTCCAGCTTCCTCCTTCTTATGAGCCTGTCTGTCTTTCCCTCCCTTGCAAAGCCCCTTCCAGTGTGCAAGCCACCACACAAGTAAAGGTAAGGAATATTGTGCTGTATACTGTACTGTACTTTTACTATTTTTATGCTTTAGATTACACAAGGAAGCAACACTATTAAGTAGAGTTTTATTATTTTCCTGTCTTAGATTAAGAACTTGGATTACTCTTCTATGTTTTAAAGAATTTATTCTTAAAATTGGCGGGGAACCAGGTTCGAATCTAGGTGCTTTCCGATTTACTTCGATATCCGGGTAAGTCAGATGTCAGAAACGGAACCCTGCTGTAAGACGGGGACACCCTGTAGTGAAATGCATGGAAAAAGAGAGAAACTCTACTACTGCATTATTATAGGTGCCTATTTAGGAGTGTTCTAACACCAAAACTCAGGTTACATCACATTTCAGGAACAGAATTCTGACAAAAATCGAGGACCCCTGTATGTATGCTGGTTAAGCACAAGAGGTGACTGCAGTTATTACACAAGGCTCCAGGACCCTTTGTTACAAATATCCCTGTTGAAGAAAGTGGTAAGACTCTTCTCCCAAAGAGTTAATAGTTCTCTTCTCCAGCAATGTCTTCAACAATGAAGTACCTTTTGCCTTATAATACAAGCTGAAAACACTTTCCAAAAAAAGCGTCTCAGCAAAGATTGTGTTGTACTTGGTGTGCTACACTGATGCTTCTCCAACATATGAAATATCCAGGGATTTCTTCCTACATTTAATTTCTATCAAGCATTGAAAAAGCACTAAGGCATATCAAGCACAGAACAATTTTTGCTGAAGACACAATTCTGGAAAGAGATGTTTGGACCTCTCTGGAAGTGGAGCTTCCCGGTCTTCGTCTTTTTCCATGAGATTTATTTTCATCAAGGAATGTTTCATAACCTGACAATGAAGGTTGACATTCGAAAGTTTGTACTCCAAGGCAAAAAAACTTCACTGTTGATGACATTTCTGGAGAAAAGAGCTGTCAACTCTTTGGGAGAAGACTCTCTCTATCACTCTCTTCGACTGGGATAACTGGAACAATGGGTCATGGAACCTTGTGTAATAATTGCAGTCCTTTCTAATGCTCCAGAACTACTACACAAAACAAAGTATGGAGTAATAATGAATTCTAATACAGCAACAATAATGCAATTGTACAGTACAGTATGACATACAGTAGTACATGGGT
>JAXCGZ010022984.1:80000-81298 GCA_037179515.1 Halocaridina rubra
TGAAGAGAGTTGGTAATGGGTCTAGCACAGGCGCTTGCAGGATGCAATAGATGACAATAGCAAGATATTGGTAGATGAAAGGGCTTAAAAATCTACCTCAAAAGGCTTTGATAGAAACAAAGTAAAAGGTGTTACAAAATTATCCTGTTTCTGGGACAAACATAAATTGCCATAGCCACATATGCATAGTTATTCTACTTTGTCATAGAATTTAAGGTATATAGCATCAACCACTGTTCCTATTTTTAGGACATAAATGATCGAGATAGATAAGGGGTCTAGCTAATCATGAAGTCTTATTAATATCACTTAATTTTCTTTGAATCGAAAAATGAAAAATATTGCTTAAACAACAAAAGGTCTGGGAGACAAGGGAATTCTGAAGATCTATGAAGATAGCTCTCACTAGTGAAATGGCTTCAGGACATAGCAGTTGATACCTTTTCACAGAGCTATCTATATGGATCTAAAGCTTTAAAAGATGACAAGTGCACGCAGGCACTCCCTTATATGCATAAAACATTATTACAGTCTTATGGGGAATTTTCTACATAGTCCAAGAATATCTCTTAATAAGGTAACATAACTTGATTAGCTTGCTGTTTGCAGCTTCATGTCTCCAACTGAATACGGGTGGACACAAACATGCTGGAGCTGGGGAATTAAGGCTGGGTGCCCTACCTTCCTCTCTGAATTGAGTGCAAACTCTGGTCTGTCACCTTCCGATTCGAACACTCTCGATTGATTCTGCATATATATATATATATATATATATATATATATATATATATATATATATATATATATATATATATATATATATATATATATATATATATATATATATAATAGCAAGACTGAAAAGAAGTCAGGAGAGGATCTGAGTACTTAACTATTAGCTAAGATCAAGATGTAAAAGGTTACTAAAATATATATATATATATATATATATATATATATATATATATATTATATATATATATATATATATATATATATATATATATATATATTTTTTTTTTTTTTTTTTTTTTTTTTTTTTTTTGAAGGAACGTCGTCTTCCATGTCGAGGTAAGTCATTTAATTAATGTCTACGGTAGGGAAAAAAAATGACTGACGGTAGCAGCAGTGGTGAAAGAGAGAACTTCAGATGCCTTTAGTAGACATGTTAAGGGGGAATCATTTCTTGTTTGGTGATTTCAGACAAATGCTGCAGTACCCTAAGACGTGCATTATCAATGTACATTCTTTGGCCTTCCTTTGGGGGATTACTCTTTTAAGGATGCAATAAGCTTTAA
>JAXCGZ010022985.1:5000-17500 GCA_037179515.1 Halocaridina rubra
ATATAGCTGTCTTTTAGACCTTCTCTGGTGTAGTTGGTAGCGCCTTGACACAGTAATTACGTGTTCTAGTTTCATTTCCGCGTCCGGGTAACAATTGTTCATATATCTATCTATCTATCTATATATATATATATATATATATATATATATATATATATATATATATATATATATATATATATATATATATATATATATATATATATATATATATATATATGTATATATATATATATATATATATATATATATATATATATATATATATATATATATATATATATATATATATGTGTGTGTGTGTGTGTGTGTGTGTGTGTGTGATTACCTAATTGATTACCTAATTGTGTTTCCGGGAAAGAGCCCAAAGCTCGTATCTTCCCGTCTCCTCATCGGTTCCATTTTATACTTAGTGATACTTATCATACCTGTCCTTAAAACTATGGATTGAGATAGCATTAACTACCTCCTCGCTTAGCGAATTCCAATTATCAACTACTCTTACACTGAAAAAGTATTTCCTTACATCCTGCGAAGAAGTTTTCTTACGAAGCTTCAAACTATGACCTCTAGTTCTAGAGCCAGCCATATCAAAATATCCATCCCTATCCACTCTCTCATAACCATGAAGGAATTTAAAGACTGTCACCATATCCCCCCTCACTCTTCTAGCTTCCAGTGATGGTAAGTCTAATTCCCTCAGCCTCTCATCATAACTGAGATTGCGTATTTCTGGCACCAGTTTCGTGGCATGTCTTTGAACTTTTTCAAGCTTAGCTATGTGCTTTTTCAAGTGCGGATTCCAAAAGGGGGCTGCATATTCGAGTTTGGGCCTCACATAGGTTACATAAATATTTCTGAACATTTCCTTGTCCATGTGCCTGAAGGCTACCCTTACATTTGATAAGAATGCATATGCTGCCCTTACTATGCCATTTATATGTATTTCTGGAGACAAATCTGCCAGTATGTTTACTCCTAGATCTCTCTCATTTTCTGTCTCTTGAAGTTGCACTCCAGCCACCGAGTAGTCAAGCTTGGGCCTTCTTGCACTTGTACCCATTCTCATTACCTTACATTTTGAAGTATTGAATTTCATTAGCCACTTTTCTGACCACTCATGCAGATTATTTAGATCCTCCTGAAGTGTGTGTGTGTGTGTGTGTGTGTGTGTGTGTGTGTGTGTGTGTGTGTGTGTGTGTGTGTGTGTGTGTGTGTGTTTGATTACCTAATTGTTATTACCTAATTGTGTTTACGGGAAAGAGCCCAAAGCTCGTATCTTCCCGTCTCCTCATCGGTTCCATTGTAGACTTAGTCATACTTATCATACCTGTCCTTAAAACTATGGATTGAGATAGCATTAACTACCTCCTCGCTTAGCCAGTTCCAATTATCAACAACTCTTACACTGAAAAAGTATTTCCTTACATCCTGCAAAGAAGTTTTCTTACGAAGCTTCAAACTATGACCTCTAGTTCTAGAGCCTGCCATATCATAAATATCGATCCCTATCCACTCTATCATAACCATGAAGGAATTTAAAGACTGTCACCATATCCCCCCTCAATCTCCTAGCTTCGAGTGATGGTAAGTCTAATTCCCTCAGCCTCTCATCATAACTGAGATTGCGTATTTCTGGCACCAGTTTCGTGGCATGTCTTTGAAATTTTTCAAGCTTAGCTATGTGCTTTTTCAAGCGTGGATTCCAAAAGGGGGCTGCATTTTCCAGTTTTGGCCTCACATAGGTTACATAAATATTTCTGAACATTTCCTTGTCCATGTGCCTGAAGGCTACCCTTACATTTGATAAGAATGCATATGCTGCCCTTACTATGCCATTTATATGTATTTCTGGAGACAAATCTGCCAGTATGTATACTCCTAGATCTCTCTCATTTTCTGTCTCTTGAAGTTGTACTCCTGCCACCGAGTAGTCAAGCTTGAGCCTTTTTGCACTTGTACCCATTCTCATTACCTTACATTTTGAAGTATTGAATTTTATTAGCCACTTTTCTGACCACTCATGCAGATTATTTAGATCCTCCTGAAATGTGTGTGTGTGTGTGTGTGTGTGTGTGTGTGTGTGTGTGTGTGTGTGTGTGTGTGTGTGTGTGTGTGTGTGTGTGTGTGTGTGTGTGTGTTTGATTACCTAATTGTTATTACCTAATTGTGTTTACGGGAAAGAGCCCAAAGCTCGTATCTTCCCGTCTCCTCATCGGTTCCATTGTAGACTTAGTCATACTTATCATACCTGTCCTTAAAACTATGGATTGAGATAGCATTAACTACATTCTCGCTTAGCCAGTTCCAATTATCAACAACTCTTACACTGAAAAAGTATTTCCTTACATCCTGCAAAGAGGTTTTCTTACGAAGCTTCAAACTATGACCTCTAGTTCTAGAGCCTGCCATATCATAAATATCGATCCCTATCCACTCTATCATAACCATGAAGGAATTTAAAGACTATCACCATATCCCCCCTCAATCTCCTAGCTTCGAGTGATGGTAAGTCTAATTCCCTCAGCCTCTCATCATAACTGAGATTGCGTATTTCTGGCACCAGTTTCGTGGCATGTCTTTGAAATTTTTCAAGCTTAGCTATGTGCTTTTTCAAGCGTGGATTCCAAAAGGGGGCTGCATTTTCCAGTTTTGGCCTCACATAGGTTACATAAATATTTCTGAACATTTCCTTGTCCATGTGCCTGAAGGCTACCCTTACATTTGATAAGAATGCATATGCTGCCCTTACTATGCCATTTATATGTATTTCTGGAGACAAATCTGCCAGTATGTATACTCCTAGATCTCTCTCATTTTCTGTCTCTTGAAGTTGTACTCCTGCCACCGAGTAGTCAAGCTTGAGCCTTTTTGCACTTGTACCCATTCTCATTACCTTACATTTTGAAGTATTGAATTTTATTAGCCACTTTTCTGACCACTCATGCAGATTATTTAGATCCTCCTGAAGTGTGTGTGTGTGTGTGTGTGTGTGTGTGTGTGTGTGTGTGTGTGTGTGTGTGTGTGTGTGTGTGTGTGTGTTTGATTACCTAATTGTTATTACCTAATTGTGTTTACGGGAAAGAGCCCAAAGCTCGTATCTTCCCGTCTCCTCATCGGTTCCATTTTAGACTTAGTGATACTTATCATACCTGTCCTTAAAACTATGGATTGAGATAGCATTAACTACATTCTCGCTTAGCCAGTTCCAATTATCAACAACTCTTACACTGAAAAAGTATTTCCTTACATCCTGCAAAGAAGTTTTCTTACGAAGCTTCAAACTATGACCTCTAGTTCTAGAGCCTGCCATATCATAAATATCGATCCCTATCCACTCTATCATAACCATGAAGGAATTTAAAGACTATCACCATATCCCCCCTCAATCTCCTAGCTTCGAGTGATGGTAAGTCTAATTCCCTCAGCCTCTCATCATAACTGAGATTGCGTATTTCTGGCACCAGTTTCATGGCATGTCTTTGAACTTTTTCAAGCTTAGCTATGTGCTTTTTCAAGCGTGGATTCCAAAAGGGGGCTGCATTTTCCAGTTTTGGCCTCACATAGGTTACATAAATATTTCTGAACATTTCCTTGTCCATGTGCCTGAAGGCTACCCTTACATTTGATAAGAATGCATATGCTGCCCTTACTATGCCATTTATATGTATTTCTGGAGACAAATCTGCCAGTATGTATACTCCTAGATCTCTCTCATTTTCTGTCTCTTGAAGTTGTACTCCTGCCACCGAGTAGTCAAGCTTGAGCCTTCTTGCACTTGTACCCATTCTCATTACCTTACATTTTGAAGTATTGAATTTTATTAGCCACTTTTCTGACCACTCATGCAGATTATTTAGATCCTCCTGAAGTTCTCTACCATTGTTCTCGTTTTTTACTTTCTTCACAATCTTTGCATCATCTGCAAACATATTCATGAATGAATTTACAGACTCTGGTAGGTCATTTACATATACAAGGAACAAAAGTGGCCTTAAAACTGAACCCTGTGGAACTCCACTACTAACTCTTCTCCATTCAGACACTGAGTGTCTTACTCTAACCCTCTGTTCCCTTCCTTCTAAGTAAGTTTTTATCCATTCCAAAACATTTCCACCTATTCTAGCCATTGCTTGCAGCTTCCTAATAAGTCTCCCATGTGGAACAGTGTCAAACGCTTTCTGGAAGTCTAGGACTATGCAATCTGCCCAGCCCTCTCTTTCCTGTAAGATTCGGCTTACCTCATCATAAAATTCTAATAAGTTTGTTACTGTTGATCTACCTTCTCTGAAGCCATGTTGCCTCACTGACAAAAGTTGAAGGATTCCAAGTGAAGAGAGATATGTTTACTTAGTAGTTTCTCCATAACTTTGCAAACTATGCTGGTCAAGGAAACTGGTCTATAGTTCAGAGCCGTATCCCTCCTTCCCTTTTTGAAGATAGGTATCATATTTGCTTGTTTCCAGCATCTTGGAATCTCCCCTGACTCCAGTGACTTTTTAAATATGATACTTAGTGCCACTGATATTGAGTTTGCGCATTTTTTAAGCACATGAGGAGATATGTCATCAGGACCTGTAGCTTTATGAACATCTAAATCCATCAGCGCTTTGCATACCTCTGTGGCTGTAAGGTTGATGTTCTCTAATACCGGCCCTTGAGCTTCTATCTCTGCAGTCTGAGGGGGTGGGGTATTTTCTACTGTAAATACTGACTGAATCTCCTTGTTCAATTCTTTGCAGATCTCTTCATCCGTCTCAGTGAAGCTTCCATCCGCTCTCTTTAGCCTTAAAACCTGTTCTTTTACCTTCAGTTTTCCTCTGATAAAGCTGTGGAAAAGCTTGGGATTTTCTTTAGCCTTCCTGGTGATGTCCCTCTCATAGTCTCTCTTTGCCTCTCTCCTTTTACTTAGGTAGTCATTTCTTGCTCTACCTATTATCGAACCATTTCTCTCTGGCATGAATTACACCTACTTTGGTGACAGGTATGCAGCAATCTTGTGTGTGTGTGTTTATATAGATAAATATTTGTGTGCGTGAGCGTGTGCATGCGTATGTGTGTGGCTTAGTCAAAACAAAATTCCTTCTCTCATAGCAAGAAGATATTTCAGAGAATGGGATACTCAGCCCCCATGCTTCCCCCATTAAGTCGACTTTTATGATACACCGGGAAACAATGACGAAGTAATCATTCTCCCCCTTCCTTAGGGGGAATATAGCTATATATATATATATATATATATATATATATATATATATATATATATATATATATATATATATATATATATATATATATTACACACACATATGATGAAAGAAATGAAGAACAGAAGAAAAATTTTCGTTACAGAGTTCTTCCAGACAAAGGGGAGATAAAAAAGATAATGACAGAAGATCAGGGGATGGGGCCTCATTAAGATTGTTATACACAAATGCTGATGGATTAGCTGGTAAGGCAGTAGAATTAAAAGATAGGATTCACAACAGTAAGGCAGATATAGTAGCAATTACAGAGACTAAGTTGAGTGAGGACATAAACAGTGTCACAGTTTTTCCTAAGGGCTTCAGAATACTAAGGGTTGAAAGATCTGAGAGGACTGGTGGAGGGATAGCACTGCTCATAAGTGAAAGGACTCAAGTTGAAGAAATAAACTTGGCTATAGAAAGTGAGTTGAAGGAATTTCTTGTTGCTCGCATAAATACTGGGTCAGAGAGCATTATAATAACTGTTGTGTACAACCCACCAAGGAACCAAAATAGGCTTGAAGTTTATGAGGAAAGTCATATAGGTACTATTGAAGTCATAAACTCAGTTGTTAACGTGGCACGGGAAAAGAAATGTAGGATTTTGATTATGGGAGACTTTAATCATAAAGAGATAGATTGGATAAATCTTGACCCACACAGTGGTGAGGACTCATTCGGGGCAAGATTCCTAGATTGCGTACAAGGGAATTTCCTACACCAACATGTAATGGAACCAACAAGGGCCAGGGGTGGGGATGAGCCCTCACTACTTGATCTAGTGTTCACAGATAATGTGTTGGATATTGAAAATATTGAGTATGAACCACCAATTGGAAAGAGTGACCACTGTGTGTTGTTGATGGAGTATATCATTGAAGATATTCTTCCTGAGAGTAGAGGCACTGAGGACATGAGGAGGAACTATCCGAAAGGAGATTACATCAAAATGAATGAGCTTTTTGCAGTTAATGACTGGAGAACCTTATTTTACAACAAATCTGTACAAGAAATGTATGACATCTTTTGTGAGAAATATGGGAAGATAGTAGATTGCTGCATACCTGTCACCAAAGTAGGTGTAATTCATGCCAGAGAGAAATGGTTCGATAATGTGTGTAAAAGAGCTAAGGAGTGGAGAGACAAATGCTGCAAAAGGCATAGGAGGAGAAAAAACATAAATGCCTGGCAAACCTACAAAAGAGCAAGAAATGACTACCTAAGTAAAAGGAGAGAGGCAGAGAGAGACTATGAGAGGGACATCACCAGGTCCTGATGACATATCTCCTCATGTGCTTAAAAAATGCTCAAACACAATATCAGTGGCACTAAGTATCATATTTAAGGAGTCACTGGAGTCGGGGGAGATTCCAAAATGCTGGAAACAAGCAAATGTGATACCTATCTTCAAAAAGGGAAGGAGGGATACGGCTCTGAACTATAGACCAGTTTCCTTGACCAGCATAGTTTGCAAAGTTATGGAGAAACTACTAAGGAAACATATCTCTCTTCACTTGGAATCCTTCAACTTTTTGTCAGTGAGGCAACATGGCTTCAGAGAAGGTAGATCAACAGTAACAAACTTATTAGAATTTTATGATGAGGTAAGCCGAATCTTACAGGAAAGAGAGGGCTGGGCAGATTGCATATTCCTAGACTTCCAGAAAGCGTTTCACACTGTTCCATATGGGAGACTTATTAGGAAGCTGCAAGCAATGGCTAGAATAGGTGGAAATGTTTTGGAATGGATAAAAACTTACTTAGAAGGAAGGGAACAGAGGGTTAGAGTAAGACACTCAGTGTCTGAATGGAGAAGAGTTAGTAGTGGAGTTCCACAGGGTTCAGTTTTAGGGCCACTTTTGTTCCTTGTATATGTAAATGACCTACCAGAGTCTGTAAATTCATTCATGAATATGTTTGCAGATGATGCAAAGATTGTGAAGAAAGTAAAAAACGAGAACAATGGTAGAGAACTTCAGGAGGATCTAAATAATCTGCATGAGTGGTCAGAAAAGTGGCTAATGAAATTCAATACTTCAAAATGTAAGGTAATGAGAATGGGTACAAGTGCAAGAAGGCCCAAGCTTGAATACTCGGTGGTTGGAGTACAACTTCAAGAGACAGAAAATGAGAGAGATCTAGGAGTAAACATACTGGCAGATTTGTCTCCAGAAATACATATAAATGGCATAGTAAGGGCAGTATATGCATTCTTATCAAATGTAAGGGTAGCCTTCAGGCACATGGACAAGGAAATGTTCAGAAATATTTATGTAACCTATGTGAGGCCAAAACTCGAATATGCAGCCCCCTTTTGGAATCCGCACTTGAAAAAGCACATAGCTAAGCTTGAAAAAGTTCAAAGACATGCCACGAAACTGGTGCCAGAAATACGCAATCTCAGTTATGATGAGAGGCTGAGGGAATTAGACTTACCATCACTCGAAGCTAGAAGAGTGAGGGGGGATATGGTGACAGTCTTTAAATTCCTTCATGGTTATGATAGAGTGGATAGGGATCGATATTTTGATATGGCTGGCTCTAGAACTAGAGGTCATAGTTTGAAGCTTGGTAAGAAAACTTCTTTGCAGGATGTAAGGAAATACTTTTTCAGTGTAAGAGTAGTTGATAATTGGAATTCGCTAAGCGAGGAGGTAGTTAATGTTATCTCAATCCATAGTTTTAAGGACAGATATGATAAGTATGACTAAGTATAAAATGGAACCGATCAGGAGACGGGAAGATACTATCTTTGGGCTCTTTCCCTACATGTGTGTATATATATATATATATATATATATATATATATATATATATATATATATATATATATATATATATATATATATATATATATATATATATATATATATATATATATATATATATATATATATATTACGTACACATATGCATATACACATACATATATGCATACGTATATATGTATTTATATATATATATATATATATATATATATATATATATATATATATATATATATATATATATATATCTGTGTGTGTGTGTGTGTGTGTGTGTGTGTGTGTGTGTGTGTGTGTGTGTGTGTGTGTGTGTGTGTGTGTGGAACAGCACTTGGGTACATCCCTCCCTAACACATCCTCTATGAAACCAAGCTGTTAGCCATGCTAAAATAATACCTATATTCAAGTCAGGCAATTAAGATGATGGAAATAACTATAGACCTATATCAATCTTACCGTCCTTAAGTAAGGTGTTTGAAAAAGCGATTGTTCACAGACTTAAAGAATTCCTTGAAAAGTTCAACCTATTATCTGAAAATCAGTACGGATTCCGTAATAATAAGACCACTGAAAAAGCAATAATGAACTTTACAAGTGATATTTATCAAAATTTGGAAAATAAAAACTTTGTTGCAGGGGTTTTCCTAGACTTGTCCAAAGCATTTGACTCATTAGACCATGATATACTAATAGAAAAACTAAACTATGTGGGTATAAGGGGAACACCATTACAGTTATTTAAGAGCTACTTGAAAATGGAAAATGGAAAAGCATCTTTGTTGCAAACTACTGAGAGGGGAGTACCACAGGGATCAATATTGGGCCCATTGTTATTTTTAGTTTATATAAATGATATTTCCAATGCCAGTAATAAATTCAAATATATTCTTTATGCAGATGACACCAACCTTCTCTTGCATGATAATAACCTTGACCACCTGCATTCTGTTTTAAATAGTGAACTAGAAAAAATTAACAACTGGGTCTCTGTTAATAAATTAAAACTAAATGTTTCCAAAACTGACTATATCTAATTTCAAAATATTTCTGTAGAACACAATATTGGTCAAGTTAATATGAATGGGTATGAAGTTAAAAGAGTTACTTGTAAGAAATTTTTGGGAGTAATTATTGATGAAAATTTAAGTTGGATATCATATTCAATCTGTCTGCTTAAAACTGTCCAAGACGTGTGGAATTTTGTATAAAATTCGCCATAACCTAACAAATGAGGCCTTAAAAAGCATATACTATTCAATGTGTTATCCTCATATTATATACTGTTTGTCCATCTGGGGTTGTATTTGGCCGTCAATTGTAAGGGATGTATTTGTAACTCAGAAAAAAATTATCAGAACTATTACATATAGTAGAAAATATGACTCAACTTCCTCTTTATTCAAGTACTTAACTTGCTTGAATTTAATTACTTGATACAATATTTCTGTCTTATTATTATACATAGTGATGTTAATGATAACAAACATAAAAGAAAATTATTTAGATTTATTCAACACAACCATGGAGCCAGAGGTACCAATATAAATTTGATATGTCCACAGCCGAGAACAACCTTGTACAAATTTTCTATTCACTGTTTTGGCCCAAAATGTTAGAATGCGTTACCAGAAGATTTAAAAACAATAACTGGCATAAATTTATTTAAAAAGAAACTCAAACAGCATTTATTTACTAGGAAAAATCAAGCAGCTGCTGAATAATAATTAATACAGTATTGGTGCATCATTATGTCCAGGTTAAGGTCAGGCTACTGTTTTGTTTTATTACAAGATAAGGATGAGATTGCTATATTGGAGCTTTTGTTAACTATTGTCGTCATACTTTAATTTATGTGAAATGTATATTAAACTGCCTGCCAAGGAGCTTTTGGTCAGCAGGCTAGTCCCTCTGAATATAAAGTACGTATTTAATCCTGTATGTATACTGAATATTTGGCAAAAAATTCAATAAATCTTGGCTTCCACTGACCCACTTCAAATTTCTCTCTGTAACCTGTATAATTATTTCCATTCCAAAGGTGGGGTCTGTGCCTACTGCACCACTAACACTCCTATTGCAAGGCTCATGGACCTTGAATCTCCTAACTTTGATGTTCTCTGGTTGAAAATCTATCTCTCCACGACCACTATATTCCTTTGCTTCCGCTTCTGCTCTCTAAAGTCCTCTAACTTTGTGTCTTTCTTTGAATATCTGTCCTCATGTCATGAATACTTGCTATCTTCTCAACCATATGCTGAATTTCTCTATACAAAAGACTTCAATGTACACCACACAGAGAGGCTTAGTCCTTCTCACACTGATGTGAGAGGAAGTGAGGCCCTTGCTTTCTCTATTACTCACGATCTGGAGCAGATTATCAAACATCCTACTCGTGTTCCTGATCGTCATGAAAATCTAGCCAACACTCTTGACCTCTTTCTTATTTCTAATCCTTCAAGCAACTCATATTCTGTGCTTTCCTCCCTTGGTAAATCTGACCTCTATGTAATCTCAATTTCTTCCATTTTTTATCACCCTCCATCAATTCCTCCTACTCATCGCCACCTTTTGCACTTTGAGCATACCCAACGTTAATATCTGCGTAATTTACTCTGATCGGGTAGCCCTAAAAGTTGCCGAGATCATAACCTCAGAAATGGATGTATTCATTCCCTCATCTATGGAAACTTTTTCTTCCTTTAATCCTTGGATTGACCGTGCCTGTTCCATGGCTAATCAGGCCAGGTATCAGACACACTGGTCATACCAAGCTTTTCCTTCTGATTTAACTCGCTCCGCTTATATTTCAGCTAGGAATCGCTCTACTGCTGTGATTTGAAAGTCTAAAATTTCTTTTATTAAAAGGAAAGTTGAGGACCTTAACCTCTCTCCCACTGATAAATTTTTCTGGTCATTAGCATAAAACCTCTCCAAAAACTTTTGTAACTCAAGCTTTCCCCCTCTCATTTGTTCTGATGATGCTCTAGCTTGCTTTCCCACTGACAAAGCTACTCTCTTTGGCTCTCATTTTTCTGCCAACTCTTCTATAAACGATTCTAGTGTACCTGTCCCTCATTCTTTACCCCTCTCTAACCTTATGCCCTTCCTTATCCTTTCCTCATGCAAAGTTCGTAAGGTTCTTCGCTCGCTAAAGACGAACAAAGCATATGGTCCCAATGAAATCTCTGCAAGATTCCTTAAGGAGTTTGCAGATGAACTGGCTCCCGTGCTTTACTGTCATTTTCGCCTCATTCTCTCAACCAGTATCTATCCTTCATCTTGGAAGCATGCTTTAGTGCAACCTGTTCCTAAGAAGGGTGGCCTCTCTATTCCTTCAAAGTACCGACCTATTGCCCTAACCTCATATATTGTTAAAGATTTAAACTTTGCTCAATTCTCGCTTTTTGAAATGTCTTGAATCTAACTTGCTTATCTCCGATCAACAATACGGCTTCCTCAAGGCAAGATCATCTGGTGACTTCCTGTCCTATCTTACTCATGTATGGTCATCTTCTCTGAGGAACTATGGGGAATCCTTCGTTGTTGCCCTTGATATCTCTAAGGCTTTTGATAGAGTCTGGCACAAGGCTCTGTTGTCCAAACACCCTGTTTATTTCTTTATCCTTTCTCTCTGTTTTCTGATTTTCAGTTTTCTTTCTAATATTCTTATATCAGTGGTTGTTGACGGTGCAACATCTTGTGGTATTCCACAGGGCTCTATTCATTCACCTACTCTGTTCCTTCTCTTCATCAACGATCTTCTTCAGTCTCCATCTTCCTCTCTTCTTTACACCTTTGCCGATAATACTGCACTTCATTTTTCTTCTGCCTTTAGTTCGCTCGTAGCCAGTCTCATATGACTCTTTCTTCTACTCTCCACTCCGAATTGCAAAGGGTATCTAAGTGGGGCACCCAATCTAATTCTCTTATTATATTAGGAATCCATATAGCCTCTAACTTGTCTTAAAGCAATCATATAATCCAAATTTTTAAATTTGCATCCAAAATATTGGGAGTTTTATTTCGTTTTCGTCATTACTTTTCCTCTTTACAGTTCCTAAAAATCTATAAAAGCCTGATCCGTTCCTGCTTAGAATACTGCTCACACATCTGGGTGTTTCTTCATATACTTATCTCATTGATAGGGTTGAATCTCAGGCAATCAGACTCTTTAATGGTTCTTCTCTTACTTTTGATTTAGATTCTTTTTCTCTTCACCATAAGGTTTCATCCCTATCTCTTTTCTATAGCTCCTTCTTCCATCGCTAATATGAAGAGTTGGCAAATTGCATCCCTTCCCCACTGCCAAGGCCACGTAACACTCGCCAAGCGGCCTAGTCTCACAAGTACTGTGTGAATACTTGATGCTTGCAGACTGGTCGGTGCAGCGACTGCATCTTTCCACCTACCTCCAGACTCTGGAACACTTCCCCATTCTGTCTTTCCTAATTCTTATTACCTAATTTCAATAATAATAAAAAAAATGGGT
>JAXCGZ010022985.1:27500-30000 GCA_037179515.1 Halocaridina rubra
TACTAAGCTGTTTTCTGTTATCTTCTTGTTAGAAATTCTAACCTCGGGTTCTTTCTTTTCCCTTTCCAGCTTTTTTATTCATTTTTCTAGCTCTTTTCTTTCTTCCCCTTATGCCTTGTTACTCCTCTCTAAATATGTAACACTCTCTCGTAGCGTGTCATTCTCTTTTATTCTCAATATATTCTTTATTTTTTCTTTCCATATTCTAAATTTTATCCTCCAAATCGTTTTCAAAGGCCAGTAGTTCCCTGAAATTGTCTTTCAGTTTCCTCAAAGCCACTCCCCCTTCCTCCATCCCTGGCGATCCTCTACCACCCCTCCCCTGACCAATTGGAGGAGGATTAAAGAGAATGCAGGCCTCATCTCTGAGTTTGAGTCTCACAGAATATAAATGTATTTTATTTGATCTCATATGGATTTGCTTTAGTCTCCAATGAATGCTAATCCAAATGCCATTTTTAATAAACCATTTTTCTGGTATTACACACACTAACCTTAAATTGAACATGTTAATAGCATAAAACCCACATGAAGAAAAACTGAACATGTAACTTAGGAACTTTATCGAAGCCAATTTTTAAACCAAGATAAGCAATCACAGGAGCAAGTCAATCACTATTAAAAAAAATAAAATAAAAGTTCCCCGATATACACCAAATAAGAAAGAAAAAAAAGCAATAAGCTGATTGGCATCTGATCTCAATTAATATTGACTGTTCGTAATTTTATTTGTATTATGGTTTGACTATTAAACTGGCGGTTATGAGACTTTATTGTGTGAAAATCATTGTGATTTAAAAGCAAGATATGAAACGACAGGATCAACTTAGCCACAAGCATTAAGAACTCCCCCAATTTACTCAAAGATTAGGTTAATCGATGGTGTGGTACATCTTCATTCCCCCTTAATGTCTGTCCTCTTAGCTCTCATTCAAAATACCGTGAAGGATATTTTAATCATCGACACTGTCCCTCTCATCCAAACAAAATATGGGTGTCCTCACTGAATCTGCAGGCCCTCCATATTATATGGAGGTCTGGAGCTAACGTGGAGACCATAAGCCTGGGAATAGCATGATTATTGATAAGATCTCTCTTTATCAAAATGACACGTATGTTTGTTCTTATATAAGCTGCTCTGATATAATGGTAGATTGGACCTATACTGAGTTACTGGTACCAAATTGTTAAAAAATAAAATTGTGGGGCGGACAACGAAGCATGAAAGCATCTCCTGGTATAGGGCACGTAATTTGAAGCCTTGAATAGAGCATTCAAGAGCTAGGAATGAGTAGAGAAAGTTTGTGTATAGGTAACACGGGCCAAAGGAATTTTTCGCATCTGCTAGTACACACACTGGGACGGGTGGATATGAAGGGTTACCATGTGATGAAGCTTGGGGGTATTCAAGCTGCATTGTATACCCTCAAGGGAGATGATCCATGCCCAATTACACTGTTGGTAACCAAAGCAAGATGGTGGGGATAGATGTGGCAATTCTTTATCACAAAAAAGATGAGAGGAGTGATTGATATATGTTTGGCTTCTGGTGAATGCGTGTGCTTTGACTCGACAATCCCTCCTATAAGGAGGGCTGCGATCGTTGTATAGGCATGTATGCTAAGTTTGTACCAGCAGGAAATACTCACAATTTATGTTGTTTTATTTGTAGGGTCGATATAGTTTAGATTTTTAGCTCTTGTCTAGACTTGATTGGTGATTTGATGATTTTATTGTTTTTTATTTTGGAACTAATTATAAAATGCCTTTTCTTTTTTGTGTGCTTATTCATGTAGAATTACTTAAATTTAGTTGTTGGTAATATTTTTTTTTATTTAAGTTACAGCTGCCTGATATATTTTATGTAAGTCATAACATATGAAGTAAATAATACATGTGGAACATGTATTCTAGACACGGATTCAGAAAAGATTTTTGTGATGAGGCTGTTTACTAGTCAGCCATCAGCTTCGGTATAGAGAGTAGATCCTAAACACGCATAAAATAAAATCTAGTTTTTACTCATTAGGATGGGCTTGTATTCTTGGGTATAAAAAGATATCTATGTATTTTTTTCCTAACTTGTGGAACACTGGCTTATGTATCTGCTAAAATAATAATAAATACAATAATAAAATATTTTTATTCCATAGAGTTTATAGTGGGAATTACAATAATAATACATCAGAATAAGCAACATATATATTTGTATAGCTTAAAATAACTATTAAATTATAAGAGTAGTTATTGACACCATGTAAGAGTATAATGACATTGCTAAGAGTCTCTTGATACATTGAGTATAATAACATTTTTACAGTAATGGAGTGGATGCAGACGCTGTATACATAAGAGTATATTGACATAACTCAGGTCACTTATTACAAATATCTTAACTAATTGAGAATAATAAAATATCATTGTGCTTGCTAGATGATATTCATATGCAATTATTCTAGTTATTATTCGTATGCATTGCAAAGATATTTACGAGCCTAAT
>JAXCGZ010022985.1:40000-47500 GCA_037179515.1 Halocaridina rubra
CATCTCTCTTCACTTAGAATCCTTAAACTTTTTGTCAGTGAGACAACATTGCATCAGGGAAGGCAGATCAACAGTAACAAACATATCAGAATACTATGATGAGGAAAGCCGGATCTTACAGGAAAGAGAGAATTGGGCAGATTGCATATTCCTAGATTTTCAGAAGGCATTTGATACGGTCCCACACGGGAGACTAATTAAGAAACTGCAGGCAATGGCGAGAATAGGTGGACATGTCTTGGAATGGATAAATTTACTTAGAAGGAAGTGTACAGAGGGTCAGAGTGAGACACTCTGTGTCTGAATTGAGAAGGGTTAGTAGCGGGGTACCACAGGGTTAAGTTTTAGGGCCACTTTTGTTTCTTGTATAAGTAAATGACCTATCAGAGTCTGTAAATTCATTCTAGAATATGTTTGCAGATGATGCAAAGATTGTGAAGAAAGCAAGAAACGAGAACAATGGTAGAGAAATTCAGGAAGACTTTAATAGTTTTCATGAGTGGTCAGAAAAGTGGGCAATGAAATTCAACACTTCAAAATGTAAGGTACTGAGAATGGGTACAAGTGTGGGAAGGCCTAAGCTTGTCTACTCAATAGCAGGAGCAAGACTTCAAGAGATAGACAATGAGAGATTTTGGAGTAAACATACTGGCAGATTTGTGTTAGGAAATGCATATAAGGGGCATAGTAAGGGCAGCATATGCTTTCTTAGCAAATGTAAGGAAGGCCTTCAAGCACATGGGCAAGAATATGTTCAAAAATATTTAGTAAGCTATGTGAGGACAAAGTTTGAATATGCAGCCCCTTTTGTAATTCACACTTGAAAAATTGCATAATTAAGCTGGAAAAGCTAAAGGACATGCCACGAAACAGTTGCCATTTATACACAATCCCAGTTATGAGAAGAGGGTGAGGGAATTAGATTTAACATCACTTGAAGATAGAAAAATGAGGGGGGATATGGCGACGGTTTTTAAACGCCTTCATTGTTATGAAGGAATGGATAGGGACTGATATTTTTATTTGTCTGGCGCTAGGACTAGAAGTCATAGTTTGAAGCGTCAAAAGAAACTAAACGAGGAAGTAGTTAATGCTAAATCAATTCATTTTTTAAAGACAACTATGATAAGTATCAATAAGTACAAAATGGAACTGATCAGAAGACGGGAAGTTTCTCCCGTAAGCACAATTACGTAATTACATGCGAATCTATACCACTTTCCAAATCGTAAAAGGACTCAAAAGTCAAAGCTAGTAAGTAAAGAACTATTCACAAACCTAAGTATTTTCACCTTTTCAGTCGGTTCTAGTAAATTAAGTCGAAAAATCCATTTTGGTGATTTTTTATGTAGGTTGCCTTTGATATACGTTAAAATATATTTGCGTGTGGCAAGAATTCTAGTTTCTTGCAATACTATGGCGGTGCTGAGTTAAATTATACACGTCACCCATAAATATAAAATCGAGAAGCTGCCGTTTTCTTAATAATTTGTAAAAGGAGTTCAAAGAAAATGATAATGTTAGGGTACCCTTAGTTTTTGAATGCATGTGCTCTCTCTCTCTCTCTCTCTCTCTCTCTCTCTCTCTCTCTCTCTCTCTCTCTCTCTCTCTCTCTCTCTCTCTCTCTCTCTCTCTCTCTCTCTCTCTCTCTCTCTCTCTCTCTCTCTCTCTCTCTCTCTCTCTCTCTTTCATTATTTACTTGCTACAGTGAGACATATGTTAATATCTCAAAAAGTAATTTTTTTAAAAATAAAATATGCAATATCATAATTACATTTCTTTTGGTAGTTTGTTAATATCTTAAGGGACACTTTCTGTACTGGACTGTATTACACTGTATTTCATCATTAAATCTGTAGTCTGCAAGACACTTTTCTTAGAGTCATATGTGGGTTTTAAAGGTTAAATATGCTCTATATATAGGTAAGTTTTAAATTTTTTATCTCTATAAATTTTTGTGCGGTTCTTTAAATATTTTTTGCTCATATCTGTTGACGTATGGTTATTTTCATTTTAATTATATTCTGGCCTGTTCTGCTTGCAGCTTTCTTCTTCTTCTTCTTCTTCTTCTTCTTCTTCTTCTTCTTCTTCTTCTTCTTCTTCTTCTTCTTCTTCTTCTTCTTCTTCTTCTTCTTCTTCTTCTTCTTCTTCTTCTTCTTCTTCTTCTTCTTCTTCTTCTTCTCTTCTTCTTCTTCTTCTTCTTCTTCTTCTTCTTCTTCTTCTTCTTCTTCTTCTTCTTCTTCTTCTTCTTCTTCTTCTTCTTCTCTTCTTCTTCTTCTTCTTCTTCTTCTTCTTCTTTCTTCTTCTTCTTCTTCTTCTTCTTCTTCTTCTTCTTCTTCTTCTTCTTCTTCTTCTTCTTCTTCTTCTTCTTCTTCTTCTTCTTCTTCTTCTTCTTCTTCTTCTCTTCTCTTCTTCTTCTTCTTCTTCTTCTTCTTCTCTTCTTCTCTTTCTTCTTCTTCTTCTTCTTCTTCTTCTTCTTCTTCTTCTTCTTCTTCTTCTTCTTCTTCTTCTTCTTCTTCTTCTTCTTCTTCTTCTTCTCTTCTTCTTCTTCTTCTTCTTCTTCTTCTTCTTCTTCTTCTTCTTCTTCTTCTTCTTCTTCTTCTTCTTCTTTCTTCTCTTCTTCTTCTTCTTCTTCTTCTTCTTCTTCTTCTTCTTCTTCTTCTTCTTCTTCTTCTTCTTCTTCTTCTTCTTCTTCTTCTTCTTCTTCTTCTTCTTCTTTCTTCTTCTTCTTCTTCTTCTTCTTCTTCTTCTCTTCTTCTTCTTCTTCTTCTTCTTCTTCTTCTTCTTCTTCTTCTTCTTCTTCTTCTTCTTCTTCTTCTTCTTCTTCTTCTTCTTCTTCTTCTCTTCTTCTTCTTCTTCTTCTTCTTCTTCTTCTTCTTCTTCTTCTTCTTCTTCTTCTTCTTCTTCTTCTTCTTCTTCTTCTTCTTCTTCTTCTTCTTCTTCTTCTTCTGCTTCTGCTTCTGCTTCTGCTCTTCTGCTTCTGCTTCTGCTTCTGCTTCTGCTCTGCTTCTGCTTCTGCTTCTGCTTCTGCTTCTGCTTCTGCTTCTGCTCTCTGCTTCTGCTTCTGCTTCTGCTTCTGCTTCTGCTTCTGCTTCTTCTTCTTCTTCTTCTTCTTCTTCTTCTTCTTCTTCTTCTTCTTCTTCTTCTTCTTCTTCTTCTTCTTCTTCTTCTTCTTCTTCTTCTCTTCTTCCTCCTCCCCTCCAATTCTTCTTTTCTTCTTCTTCTTCTCTTCTTCTTCTTCTTCTTCTTCTTCTTCTTCTTCTTCTTCTTCTTCTCTTCTTCTTCTTCTTCTTCTTCTTCTTCTTCTTCTTCTTCTTCTTCTTCTTCTCTTCTTCTCCTCCTTGTCCTCCTCCAATTCTTCTTCTTCTTCTTCTTCTTCTTCTTCTTCTTCTTCTTCTTCTTCTTCTTCTTCTTCTTCTTCTTCTCTCTCCTCCTCTTCCTCCTCCTCCTCCTCCTCCTCCTCCTTGTCCTTCTCCACCTCTTCTTCTTCTTCTTCTTCTTCTTCTTCTTCTTCTTCTTCTTCTTCTTCTTCTTCTTCTTCTTCTTCTTCTTCTTCTTCTTCTTCTCTTTTCACCACCATACATCTAGTAGGACGTCGTCGTTCTTTGATCATCATTCGGTTAAGTATTCTACCTCTGATTTGCTAGGACTATCCTGGCTTCTTATATTGGTCCATATGACTCCACTCTTATTCCATGTACTTGGTGTAGCCCTCAGCAAAGTGAGTTCCTTCTCGCGACACCCAAGGAACGTACCTAGTAGGAGTTCCTAAAATATTTGATATGCACTTAACGCCTGCTGCTTATTGCCAGGAAAAATTATATTTGTCTTTGGATGCAACGAGGGTTATTGAGACTGTAAAATACTGAATAACCTGTTTTGATGTATTTACATCCTGCAAGAGTGTCAAGGTCCTAACGTTTGATATGAGTTATAACTGTAGAATGGCTTTCAAGGTAGAGTGCAAAGTAAGATCTGTATATTTTCTGTAGCTGCAACCAACTTTATTTAGAATTTCTGAATGGGCTGTTTTGATGTTTTTTCTACCTGTAAGAGTGTAAAATTTCTCTTTTTATCTCCGTTATTACTTTAGAGTGCTTTGTATGGAGAGTGAAAAGCAAGACTTGTCCACTTCCAAAGATCTTGAGAAAACTGTTACATCTATGCTGCTTATTGTCAATAGCAAGCCGTTCTATAAGTAATATTAAGACTTCCCATTTGCAATATTTGTTATTAATAGAAATTTTAAGAATTCATCTAGAAAATTTTCATATTATTTTATGTAAATGCTGAAAACATTTAGTAAATTAAGAAACAGGAAGATTTCCTTTTTGAAAAATAGTTTGTTCTGTATTTGAGCTACTTGTAAGCATTTTTTTTTCTTCTTCTTTCACTCAAAGATGAGAGATGAGCCTTATTGTTACAGAGAGACACGTATAATTTCCCATATTTAAGGTACTGTTACCAAGATGGAAGAATAGACAAGCAAAACAATCCTTGTCTCAGCTAGTGGCGATTTGTCTCTAATGCAGTTCTCATTTTTTTTTTTTTTTTTAGATTCTCTCTTAACATTGTAATGAGGTATAGGTATAGCAGTATTGTAAATATATAGATGAGATTTAGTCGAGAATTTTAAAAACTTGCTAAAAATTAAGCAAACTTTTCTTACTATTGAAGGTTTAACGACTACGAAGGGGCAAATGGAAAACAGTGCTGTAAATAGGGGAGACTTAGAAGAAAGTTTTTAAAGAACCTGAGCTTGGTAGTGTAGATTTATAATTTATTGACAATGTCTTACATCTTTCTTATAATTAGTCATTTCCAGATTACATTAGATCATTGGCAGTCATTTAATCTCCCTCGATTGAAACCAGCTTTTCTCATACTAGTGTGTATCAGAAAACAATGAAAGATGATTGGTATGGTGTCCTTTAACTCTCAAGTTCCGACTGTTATGAAGACTAACTTCTCCAAGAGAGAAAAGACATGCCACTGTAAATTCTAGCTATGTCACGTGTCACACTTAGTCCTCATACAAATGGTGTGGATACAGATAGAGCTGGGGGATTTAGGCTGGATATTTCCTAGCGGCCTGCCATGTTATCGAACCCGGGTTAGTCAAGCATGTCACCACACGACTCACGCCCTCTACCACTGAGCTAACGCCACTGTATTACAAAGCTAAATTTAGTTTGCAATTACGTGCTTCGGGATATATTGGATTACATCTTCGAATACGTGGATTAAAAAATGAATGATCCTCACAAGTATCACTTCCCTCATTCGACTGCTTCCATTAGGGGTGGCTACAGCATATCAATCATCTCCATGCCCTCTCCCTTGCGTCCATCTCCTTCGCACCACACACCCCCTTGTCCTTCCTCACCACGTTCATAAACCTTCTTTGTGGCTTACCTCTCCCCAGCTTAATTCTTTGCATGAATCTCCCAATCCCTACTCAGCAAATGCCCAAATAATCTGCATATCTTTTAAAAATGTATGTAAATGTATATGTTTGAGAGGTTGTACCAAATATATTTTTTTTTTCAAAGTAAATTCATACTTGTTACTGGTACTCCATTGTCAGTATTTTTGATATGGTGAAACAGCTTTGGTTCATTCTTTTTTATAATAGTTGCTTAGCTTCTAGTTTGGCTACTACCTGTTTTTTTTTTATTAAGCATGCTACTGGTTTGTTAGCTATTAAATAAAAAATCATCGGAATGTAAAGCTGTCATTTTCACTGGATAAGAGACACCATCAAATGTTTTGAAAAGATCACTAAAACAAGCAACAGGAAAGCTTGTAGATTCGACGTTACTTTTTGCATCTGATTAGAAATCTTTTATATGATATCTCGCCAGGTAATATTGTGTATTCCCATCATGGAAGACATAATACTCCATCTCTTTCTGTCATTGTAGACATTTTTTGATACTTTAATAGCTTGAAATATGCAAATTTGATTTCGCCCCCGGGCGTTAGTAAGGGCATTCAGTCTTAATTCACCAATTCCAAACTGTCTGTGTCCACCCCCATTCAAATGGGAACTAATTACGATACAAAAATTCCCCACAAAATCATCCAAACATATTTTAACACATAAATTGAGTTCACGGTAGAGTGTTGTACAGTTAATGCAGAAGTGCCGGTTTTTTTGTTTTGATTGGCTGAATAGTCAGAGAACAGTACATAACTCATTTTCGAAACTTCTTTTTTTCCACTATCAATAATAACAACGCAGAAACACCAAAGGTTGTCTATTTAACCTTAATATATGCCTTGTAACCAAAGTCTGTCAGTCTGAGTATCTATCGTTCGTGGATTGTCATGCGATAGGCTTTCCTGAGCAATAGTGCTATCCACTAATGGCTCCTTAGGGCTATCCAATGTTATCTAACGAATCTAATAAATCTTTGCCTATCTAATAAAGAGAATCTTTGTAAAATGATGCAGCTTCAAATTCATAAGGCCCTTTTAAAATCATAAAAGAATGAATTCGGGCGATACGGTGTCATAAAAGGGTATAATTGCATTCTATCTGAATGCCACTCTGTTCAGAGAAGTTTCCCGTAATCTCAATCGTGGCATCGTTTTTGCATTTAATTCAACTCCCAATCTCATTCGGGACCAACAATAATCAAATAAGCATATTAGCATATGTGAAAAAATGAATAATTATTACCCCGATAGGGACTTGAACCTGGGACATATAATTACTATGCCAAGGCGCTATCAGCTACACCACAGAAGGTCTAAAAGGGAAACACACCATACGGCTTTTATCTGCAATACAAGGGTGAACGCTTTCTATCTGGATGTCACTCTGGTGTAGTTGGTAGCGCCTTGGCATAGTCCCTGTCGGGGTAAAAATTAATCACGTTTTCATGTGTGGTAATGTGCTCATTTGATTGTTGTTGGTCCTGAATGAGATTGGGAGTTAAATTAAATGCGAAAACGAAGCCACGAGTGAGGTTGGGGGAAACTGTAATAAGAACAGAGAGGCATTCAGATAGAATGCGTTCATCCCTGTATAGCAGATAAAAGCAGTAAGATGCTTTTTCCTTTTAGACCTTCTGTGGTGTAGTTGGTAACGCCCTGGCATAGTAACTATATGTCCCAGGTTTATGTCCCAATCGGGTTAAAAGTTATTCATGTTTTCACACATGGTAATGTGCTCATTTGATTAATGTTAGTCCCAAATGACATTGGGAATTGAATTAATTGCGAAAACGAAGCCACAAGTGAGGTTGGGGGAAACTGTAATATGAAAAGAGTGGCATTCAGATAGAATGTGTTCATCCCTGTATAGCAGATAAAAGCTGTAAGATGTGTTTCCCATTTAGACCTCCTGTGGTGTAGTTGGTAGCGGCTTGGCATAGCAATTATATGTTCCCAGTTCAAGTCCTGGTCGGGGTCAAAATTATTCATGTTTTCACACATAGTAATGTGTTTATTTGATTGTTGTTGTTTCCAAATAAGCTTGGGAGTTGAATTAAA
>JAXCGZ010022985.1:52500-55000 GCA_037179515.1 Halocaridina rubra
ATCTCTTCATCCGTCTCAGTGATGCTTCCATCCACTCTCTTTAGCCTTAAAACCTGTTCTTTTACCTTCAGTTTTCCTCTGATAAAGCTGTGGAAAAGCTTGGGATTGTCTTTAGCTTTCCTGGTGATGTCCCTCTCATAGTCTCTCTCTGCCTCTCTCCTTTTACTTAGGTAGTCATTTCTTGCTCTGTTGTAGGTTTGCCAGGCATTTATGTTTTTTCTCCTCCTATACCTTTTCCAGCATTTGTCTCTCCACTCCTTAGCTCTTTTACACCTATTATCAAACCATTTCTCTCTGGCATGAATTACACCTACTTTGGTGACAGGTATGCAGCAATCTACTATCTTCCCATATTTCTCACAAAAGATGTCATACATTTCTTGTACAGATTTGTTGTAAAATAAGGTTCTCCAGTCAATAACTGCAAAAAGCTCATTCATTTTGATGTAATCTCCTTTCGGATAGTTCCTCCTCATGTCTTCAGTGCCTCTACTCTCAGGAAGAATATCTTCAATGATATACTCCATCAACAACACACAGTGGTCACTCTTTCCAATTGGTGGTTCATACTCATTTTTTTCAATATCCAACACATTATCTGTGAGCACTAGATCAAGTAGTGATGGCTCATCCCCACCCCTGGCTCTTGTTGGTTCCATTACATGTTGGTGTAGGAAATTCCCTTGTACGCAATCTAGGAATCTTGCCCCGAATGAGTCCTCACCACTGTGTGGGTCAAGATTTATCCAATCTATCTCTTTATGATTAAAGTCTCCCATAATCAAAATCCTACATTTTTTTCCCGTGCCATGTTAACAACTGAGTTTATGACTTCAATAGTACCTATATGACTTTCCTCATAAACTTCAAGCCTATTTGGGTTCCTTGGTGGGTTGTATACAACAGTTATTATGATGCTCTCTGACCCAGTATTTATGCGAGCAACAAGAAATTCCTTGGACTCACTTTCTATAGCCAAGTTTATTTCTTCGACTTGAATCCTTTCACTTATGAGCAGCTCTATCCCTCCACCAGTCCTCTCAGATCTTTCAACCCTTAGTATTCTGAAACCCTTAGGAAAAACTGTGACACTGTTTATGTCCTCACTCAACTTAGTCTCTGTAATTGCTACTATATCTGCCTTACTGTTGTGAATCCTATCTTTTAATTCTACTGCCTTACCAGCTAATCCATCAGCATTTGTGTATAACAATCTTAATGAGGCCCCATCCCCTGATCTTCTGTCATTATCTTCTTTATCTCCCCTTTGTCTGGAAGAACTCTGTAATGAAAACTTTTCTTCTCTTCTTCATTTCTTTCATCATTTAACCTTCTTGCCTCTTGCAACAAGTTTTTGATCTTTCCCATCTCTTCCTGTGTTCTGGATTGTCTAATGAAACTTCTTTGAATTCTTGAAGGTCTTTTAGACTTTTTTTTCTCAACAATTTTTCCCTACATGTTTCCCCTCTCTCAAAGGTTACTTTTGTTGGTGTGTGTGTGTGATTACCTAATTGTGATTACATAATTGTGTTTACGGGAAAGAGCCCAAAGCTAGTATCTTCCCGTCTCCTGATCGGTTCCATTTTATACTTAGTGATACTTATCATACCTGTCATTAAAGCTATGGATTGAGATACCATTAACTACCTCCTCGCTTAGCCAATTCCAATTATCAACTACTCTTCCACTGAAAAAGTATTTCCTTACATCCTGCAAAGAAGTTTTCTTACCAAGCTTCAAACTATGACCTCTAGTTCTAGAGCCAGCCATATCAAAATATCGATCCCTATCCACTCTATCATAACCATGAAGGAATTTAAAGACTGTAACCATATCCCCGCTCACTCTTCTAGCTTCGAGTGATGGTAAGTCTAATTCCCTCAGCCTCTCATCATAACTGAGATTGCGTATTTCTGGCACCAGTTTCGTGGCATGTCTTTGAACTTTTTCAAGCTTAGCTATGTGCTTTTTCAAGTGCGGATTCCAAAAGGGGGCTGCATATTCGAGTTTTGGCCTCACATAGGTTACATAAATATTTCTGAACATTTCCTTGTCCATGTGCCTGAAGGCTACCCTTACATTTGATAAGAATGCATATACTGCCCTTACTATGCCATTTATATGTATTTCTGGAGACAAATCTGCCAGTATGTTTACTCCTAGATCTCTCTCATTTTCTGTCTCTTGAAGTTGTACTCCAGCCACCGAGTAGTCAAGCTTGGGCCTTCTTGCACTTGTACCCATTCTCATTACCTTACATTTTGAAGTATTGAATTTCATTAGCCACTTTTCTGACCACTCATGCAGATTATTTAGATCCTCCTGAAGTTCTCTACCATTGTTCTCGTTTTTTACTTTCTTCACAATCTTTGCATCATCTGCAAACATATTCATGAATGAATTTACAGACTCTGGTAGGTCATTTACATATACAAGGAACAAAAGTGGCCCTAAAACTGAACCCTGTGGAACTCCACTACTAACTCTTCTCCATTCAGAC